>JAADJF010000029.1:0-130064 GCA_012932015.1 Fusarium acutatum
GATAGGGGCAGGGGGTGGAAAAGCCGCAGGCAGGCTTTGTGAGGGTGTGGTAGAATTAAGTGACTCTTCCAACAGCGAGACAGGGGTGCAACCTGGCTTATGTAGGCCTCGCATTTGCACTCTTCCCGCCGCTGAACTTGATTCCAGTGGTTGCAGTGACTGCAGCGCTGTGCTTTGCTGTGCTGTGCTGCTGCGCAATGCTGAGTGAGTCTTGGGTGATTAATTTAGAATATTTTGTGCTCTTTTGACTGTCAGTCAGTCCGTCCCAAGTTGTGCTTCTATTCGATGTCGCTGGCGAGTACTAGAATCACCTCGAACTGATATGACTCAGAAAGAGGCAGTGTTGCTTGACTGATTGATTGATTGCGACCGAGTACAGCACCGCACCGTATCGTATCGTATCGTATTGCTAATCAGGGTGTAAGAAGAGACAGAGTTTAACGCTTAGTCAAAAGGCCCATACTGTACGTGCGCACAGCCAATTTCTCTCCAACCAGTCGAGTCAACGTGCGCCGCGCACTGGCCTCAACTTTGGTTTGTTTGGCGAAATGAACCAAAACGGTGACGCAGTCTTTACCAGGACCACCGCTGCAAGGCCAGACGCTGCAATGCGGCCAAGTTTTGCTGGGTTTTCCGATAATTTTGTGGATGGCTGTGTCGCTTTACTTTTAAACGCCCTACCGCTTCCGCAACCCAATTCAGTTTTATCTTTTTTTGGTTGGGTACTGGGTTTGATCAATTATGATTCAACTCGACTTCTCACGCGTAAACTATGACTCAGTCTTGAATCATTCGTCAGCTAATATGTTCATGAACCAAGAGGCGAAAAAGCACATCCAAGGAATAGGGGGAAGGATATGATAACAGATGATTGTTGTGATAGGTAGGCAGAGGCAGCCTTTCATGTGAAAAGGAGCAAAAAAGAGCATGAAGAGTTAAAAGGCCAATTTGATTGACTGATTTCCCATCCAATTCAGCTCTGAGTGTCATGTAATTGTCCCAGGGTGTGTATATAGCAGCGCACTGAGTGCACTGGTGCTTCTGTGTCTCTCAACAACAAGACAAAGCAGCAACACGAGGGACACTGCACTCGCACACAACGCACACAATTCGACTTCCCCTTTTCTCCAGAGCCTCGTTTCTTTTCTTTTTTTCTTATTCTTTCTGTTTCTTCCTGTATCACATTGAACCAGCCACCAAATGCAGGGAGAAACAATGCTGGGACGAGTGAAAAGTGTGCGGATCCGACAAAAAGGAAAACGAGACGAGGCCACAGAAAAGTTTTCTTCAAAATGAACAAAAAATAAATAATATTTACCTGACGGACTTTTCGGGAGGCGGGGTTCAGTGCAGTACCGGGCTCCCTGATCGAATATTGCTTGCTTCTCTTGACACCAATGTCTCGTCTCGCACGCCTCTTTCTCACTTCTCAAATTCCCCTTGTTCCGAAATTCAGCGAGCAACAGCCAGAACTCGCCAGGCCAGAAATTGGCTTGAATATCCAGACAGAGGGCGTGTGTCCCACTGAAGAGCCAGTTGAATTTACCGGCGGGGAGTAAGCGAGATTGACGGCCTGGATCCAAATCCCAAAGAATCCCAACGTCTTGCTGCAGGCCCGGATGCCCGCGATTCTCTTCCGGTGAAAAATTTTCCTTCTCCTTGGGCTTCTAGGCGCGCTGGCGGCAACCGAACCAACAGGGGGCCCAGCTCCAAAGCTCGCTCGGTGTGATTCAAGCCTGGCCAGGGCGCTCAGTAGACCGTTACAACCCCCTGGACACGCTTTGGAATATTAAAGTAACTTAGATTAATTAGGGTATTGGGCTGGGTAAGGGTATGGGAAAGTTTTCCTGAGGATACGGAAATACGAACGAGATGCTGACGCAACGGAGCGGCCAACAAGGATGATGATGGACTTGGGGCGCCGTTTTGCCTGGAGCTTGTGAATGTGGTCCTCGTAATCCATGCAAAAGACTAACAGCCTGGCCCTTAATAGCACTTGCTTGACACAAGTGCGACGCGAGGCTGGCGATGACTGGAAGCTACCGGTAGGCTACCACCTGAAGTCGTTGCACCGTCAGCCAGTGAGTAATCTGGTTGGTCTTGTCGCAAGGCAGCGCAGCCGAGGACGATATCCACTGGTTGCTAGGGCTCTATGTATGTCAACAAGGCTGGAATGGATGGCGAATCATAAAACATACATACAGTACAATAGTTACAAGACAGTTTCCGAGCCTTGGGGCCTTGGTACGGATACTCGACTCGGTAATGTGTTGCCTAACCTCCGATTATACGGCGTGGCACGTATTTAGGTAACAACAAGGCCTCGTACAAAGCAACAAGCGGACGTTTGTATGGCAAAACTCCGCAAGCTGTGCCGCCGTGAGAATGGAGTTAACGGACAAAGACTCATTGACAGTTGGAAAATCAGGGAAGGCTGTCGGCCTTTATCAATCAGTCCTCAGGTTCTTCACACCATCAAGATTTATCATCACACGCTTACCACCAATACTTTCTCATTGGGCGGTTGCAGCGTGCGCGTACATACATCATCAGCAGTAGTAAATGGGTGTCGTGCATTTTCCCCCAAGGGCTCTCATGCATGAGATTCTCTACCTTGTGACAGGTTCGCCTTGGAGGAATCATTACCACTCCTTCTCCGCATCACGCATCACAAATAGCCACCGTGAATTTGAGGAACCGCCAATCGGTAGAAAACAATGTGATGGATGATTCGAGGGTTGCACATCGAGGTTGCTACATTGTGCATGTGATGAGTTCCTCCGTCTTACGAATACGGATGATTACGGAGTTTCTTTTCGTTCTTTCTTTTTACAACTTTCCTTTTTCAGCAGTTTTGGAGTTTTGCAACCCTGTTCTTTTTCATTGTAATATTGATTTCGAGTCCTAGATTTTCACGGCAAATACAGCGGTAGAAAATGAAGAGGCTGGGAGAGTCGTCCCCTTGCATTAGTGACAATCACATCAGCTCCCTCACATGAAGTCACTGGCAGTTCGAAACAAAGCTGTGATTGCCACCAATGCAGAGTGATCTGACGAAAGAAGAATCGAGCGAACAAAAAACCAGTGGATCGGATTGTCAAGAGCTATTCTCCGCACGCACGGCACGACGGGCGGGGGCCAAACAAAGATGGAGATGGAGATGGAGATGGAGAAACGGAAGACGGATATGGAGAGATCGTGCATTCGGTACTGGACGAGTTGGAAGCGCAAGCGCGGCAGCGGAGTCGACACATGTCAAACCCTGCACCGGAGAAGTGGCTCGCGAATGGGGTCGTTTCCTTTCGATATGCGGCCTGCCACTGCAACGGCACTAAGGTAATGCTGACGGAACGAAGTGGTAAACAGACCAGAAGAAGAGGCCTTCTACCCAGAGAGGGATAAGCGTCCCATGCGAGTCTCTCTCTAGCCCGCCTGTCACTCACTCTCCAGGTCTTCCATTCTTCCATTCTCTTCAACTCCATCGGATCCAAATCCCAATTCCACATCGAGACTTTTGTGTCACACTGAAATGCTGCAGTTCTTCGCTTCCGGAAAGACAAGATACTTGGCATGAATCGCCCTTTAACTCGGAATACCTTGCTCATAGTAAATTGCGCCGCAATGTCAATCATATTTCGCCCTTGATCCGCCTCCCATATCTAGAAACGTATCCCGATATGCGCCGAACGAAAAAGGGAGGCCGTCGCTTTGATGAATTACCCTTTCTCCATGCCGATAGACTTGAGATTGGGCCTCGGCCCTAGTTCCGTGCTTTGCCTGTCATGGTTGGCATTTTGTCTGCACCTTTCCGGTCTGTGGTATTGATTGGGCAGAGCCTAACTCTTGACATCTTAGATTTCCATACCTTGATCGTTCATTTCCGTCTCAGATCTAGCAGGTATCTTTCTTTCTGTCAACTCCTTTTAAACATCTTGCGTCCGTGATTCGGTTTTTTTCTCAACTGGCTTGTAGCCATTTAAACCCCTGCCGTCGATTCTACGCCTTGAGTCAGAACGCTGAACAAGATGACACATACGACACAAAACAATTGAACAGTTTCAACATTTCATGACATTTACATCAGTTTGACTCTGACTGTTGTTGATTCAAAAAGTCCTGGTATTGTCCTCCGCATCCGGACCGATGAAATCAGAGGTTTGATTGCGAGTGTCAACGCTCTGGCCTCCTTTACTTTCAACAACATCCAAGATCCCAGAAGGCTTTTATCCGGTTGTCGTTCTCTCCAAAATGGACTCTGGCTGGGATGACCGGACCGAAGATTACCTGTGCCCCGGGGCTAGGGGACAAGGGTATTTTGATCAAACATCCTTGAAATGACCATGGATAGGGTTTGCAATGGCCAGCGATGGGACGGACGAAGCAGGGGGTGGATAAGAATTCCTGGAGCCGGAGTCAACAGGCCTCGGAGCTTGTGGTCATTGCCAGGGGGGATAGAGTCTGGACGGGCGTGTCTAGGGGGACCCTGACTTCCCGTCCAAGATGACTGACTACTGACTCCCCCCTGGTCATGGTGCAAAATGCGTGCCTCAGTCCCAGAATTCGGTCACTGAGGTTTAGCGGCCTTTGCACCGACGACATTGCCCTAATGGCCGATGCTAATGGCACCCACAATGACAGCGGCTGAGCGATCCAGACACGAGAATGGAGTCCTCAAATGGGTAATGGGTACGCGGGGAGACGATTCTGGCCTTTCAGACGCTTGAGAGTTTCTCTAGAAGCTCTCTGCTGGTGGATTCGCGGATGGCGGACAACAGCCGGATGGAGTCTGCATCAAACATTGCCCAGCTTCAACCCCAGTCCGTTGTCGGTGTTGCTAACATTATTGCAGGATCGATGATATTTTCATGACATTTACCATTTTGACAAATTTATTTTGTGTGCGTGTGCCCACAATGTTAAATATTTGGCAAAAAATTGGTCAGTGTGCAGCGATGAGACAAGGATTTCCCACCAGATTACACGGGATGGGCTGTGCACTGGTCCTGACAATCAGACCAACACATTAAAACACCCACAACAACGCAGCGAAAGCCAGCACAAGCCTTCAGGAAAAAGGGTCAAGACTGCGCCTGTACAGTGTGTACACAGTCGACACTCAATAACAAGAGAGACCCGGGCGTTCGGTCTGAGCTTCCTTCACCTTGGCCTTGACCTGGGGCCCGAGATTAAGGCCAGAGACAATGGGTCACATATAACTTACACTCCCCCCCGCACGCCCCCTTTTGGGCCTTGTAATGAATTTTAGAAAGGGAAAAAAAAATCGCGGCCCAACGCTATCCTGTACTTGCTGCTGGGCACCATGTTTCATACGCTAATAATAAGAGAAGCCTTGCCCTTGTCATTGCGAGTTTCCCTGTCGGTATGTGGTACACAGCCGAGTCCAGGTTTAAAATTATCTAGGACTGTCTGTTGTGTTTATCTCAGAATACGGATAAACATGGTGTTGGACTGTTGGCTTTGACAGAGCAACAGAGAAGGAAGATAATTGCGATGGACATTTTTGGGCATCAACAGTTTGTCTCTGGTTTTGGAAGTCTGGAGTGCTGTATGTCTTGGTCGGTGTGTTTTGCTCTTCAGCTATTGTTTCAAATAGCTTCAGAATTGCATCTTTTTTCTCAATTGCTTCTGACGGATGTATGGGTATGGATATGAATGTTCAACATGGACACGCACACACCTTCGCGGCGTATAATGTCGTCGGCCTTGTTGTTGGCGGCCATTGAGGTGGACTTCCAATCCCAATCCCCATTGCCATCCTTGTTCCATGCAATCCTCGATCACCCTTGTCCAACATGAATATTTTGCCTTTTTCTTACTTCAAGGATAAATTTTCATCGCGAGATGCCTTCCTTCATTGATGGAGTCTACGACGACAGCCTTGCTCTCTATCTGACAGCTTTGCCGCACTTGCAAATGACTGATCCATCGCATCGCTCGATGTTCGGCGCTGTCGGTTGTTGTCGCCATCACCCTTCCTGACCGATACTGTCCTCAATGGCCCTCTGAGTGGATGAGCCGGTGACTCATAGCTATCCCTTCCCTTGATGCTGGCGCTGACAGTGTCTGCAGCTCGATGCATATACCCTCTGGTTTGCTGTATTGATGTCCAAACAAACCCGCGGCCCCGTCATATCGGTCCCGCCATGCACCCCAAGTTAGAAGCCGATTGGCATCCACCACACGCACTGCCTTGTCTAGCAGACGCGGACATACATACACAGACACGTTGCTGTGTACACCACCATCATCAATCAAGCTTCACGATAGAGGGGAGGCGGGAGAGGGTACTACCCCCCGGCGTGCAAGTGATGGAGGGGCACAATAGAACAACAGAAAGAGCTCTTCTCTTCTTTGATCAGGACTTTTGCATGGCGGATATGCGTCTGCAGAACCCTGGTGCTTTTGACTTATCCTTACACAACAGCTCTCCTCTATTCGCTGCATCAAGCGACGATATCCAAACAACAAAGCCAGTGCCCCTCCAAAAATAAATTCGAAAAAATAAATGGTCCTTGGCAACAAGTTTTCCAGGTTTCCCCTCCCCCTCCAACAGCCTACTGCGGACGCTATAACAACGAGGCGGTCTTTTTTCGACTTTTTTTTCTCTCTCTCTGTTCCTCACCGACTCTTGCAAAAGACGGTGCCTGTTGCTCAGGTGCGTACCGTTGATGGGGATGCACCATCGCGGGGCCCTTTTGCAAGGACGGGCCGCTATCAGAGGCAGCACAGCGCTTCAAGGACAGGACTCGAGAGAGAAAAAAAGGACGGGCCCCTCGCCCTGCAGCTCCCCGAGACCTAGATCACGACGTGGACGCAAAACGGCCGAGGCTGAAGGTATACAAGGACCAGAAGCTGGCCGCATAGTGACGTATGCAGGATCCCACAGATCCATCGCGGCTCTCAGTGAAACGTTGTTGATAAAGGCTCAGAGGGTAACTGTGTGTGTGTACTACGGTAGGAAATCTGCACGTTGCCAGTATCATGGCGTGCAGTAAAGTTGCTTCTCTAGTGTTTTCTAATGCTCAAGATATATACATACATACATTTACATATACATTACATTACATTCTGACTAGACTTCAAGCCGTTGCAGATGTAACCCTTCCGCTAATACAAGACAAGATCAAGCGCCGACGATCAAAAAGCACACCGCAGCAACACCGCCGTTTTAAAGATCGCGGAACTTGAATGCAGTGCCCGCTATAGCGTCCTCCACTTTGGTTGACAAGGGCGATCACTCTTGATTCAACATTGTTTTTTTCTTCTTCTTTTTCCTTCGCACTGGAAAATTCTCATCTTCAAATGCATGAGAGCGCTTAAGGTGTGCTGCGAGGCCATTAGGGCAAAGACACGCAGCTGCATGCATTGCATATTTTAAAAGAGGGTCTCTTTTGACATGTCTTCTGTTGGAGCGCCAACACCCTGCTGTGCTGCATCACGATGGAGTATTATAGCTAAATTTTTCCTGTTGTCGGTGACGAAATAGAAGCCTAGAATAGTCTGATCCCGGCAGTCCCGTGGACAAGAAGAACAGCAGAGAGGGGAGAAGAGAAGAGTCATACCTGAGGTGAGCCCCTCCAGTTCAAGGCTCAGGCGCGTTCATGCCCAGCGGTTCTTTGGAAGGTGGTGTTGTCTGCGTTGTCCATGCCTCGAGGGTACAGGATGGATGCTTTGGTGCTGGGCCCTTTCGGGTCCGGCCGTAGAACAAACAAGATCCGACCAATGGATGCATTAGCACAATCTGCAGCTCGGGAACCAGAACGACATATTCCCGCTCTTTCACACGTCACATCACATCTCAGTTTTGGGAAAAGCATAGGCTATGTACCAATGGCGAGATTAGGGCATGGCAAGAGGAGAGCAAGGGGGGGTCGACATGAAAGCCCTGTGTTGTTATGCGATGCTGCACGGTTGCAGTAGGTAACCAACCCTAGACCACAGAATGAATATTCGCAAATCGAAATGACAGGGCGAGCGGAGGAGTAGGTGAGAAAGTCGTGATAAGGTCTATTAGTTCGTGATATTCATCATGATACCTCAGTATGGCATGTGAAGAGGTGGTCTGCTGCCAAGGTTATTACCACCTCAACGCTTACACATCATTTGCTCGTGAGAATAGTAACATTAAACAGCAGGCCTCAAAATAATAGTGGTGTTTTTTTTTGGTTCCAACACGCACCCCTCCATTGCATGACTACTAGCCACGTGGGATGTGGCTGTGCTTTTCGATGGTCCAGCCACAACCACTCGGCCGGGTCCGCCACCGGGGGTCCGATTCGGGTTTGGGTTGGAGTCCGCGCACGGCAACGGCAACTGTAGCGGCAGCGGCAGCGGGAGGCATGTGATGGGTCCTGCAGGAGACCCCGTGGTTCCCGATTTTCTGGGTCCCGCATGCGGCCCCATCGACATCTCCATTTCTTATCGGGCTGACGTGACAGTTTGTGAGCCTAATTAATTCAAGTGACGTAGCGGGATATCAACCCCAAAGTGAATCATTTGAATGACAATCATTGCTCGTCTGTGACTGATAAGAATGACTGTGTCCCCTGCTGCCTAAATCAGGTCCATCCTGTCATTTCATCAACGACTCCCCCCGCCACCCAATTTTCATGCTTCTTTGGCGATTGGGCAGCTTTTGCCTCCCGTTCAACATGGTCTGACAAAATCCCCAACAATTCAACCATTCATTCTTTTCTCAAGGATTAATGGTTACCGTCAAGCCTACACAAATGAGTCACAATTTATCGTAAACGCTCGTGAACTTGAATAGTTGGCCAGCACATCATGGAAGCCCCTGACACAGCCACACCGATACGCCAAACAGACTATCGAATCAACTGCCTTACCTCCTGCTTGGTACAAGTCATTTGAGCAGAGTCCTAAAGTGCCAGGATATGTGATAGGCAGCAGCGCGCAAGAGGGAGCTCACGATGATGCACACGCGATATCTCAGATTCCTTATACGCGAAACGTGTCGCGCCAGGCAATATCTAGCGCGAGGCAAGCACTTCGCATGTGAAGAGCCAATACAAAACCGCGGGGTAAGAGGCACAGCCTTGTGAAATGTCATTCACGGTGCTGGTGAATGGTGGCGATGTCAGCAAATGGGACGGAAGACCGGGTTGATATCCGTGACATTGACACGCCTTTGTCTAAACGGAGGTTGGCATATTGGTGGTATGTTTCGCAGTCGACGGTTGACCAGGTTTGCTGAAGATTATTGGTGATAGTAGAGGCTGGATGATCCTCGCGAGGCTTGAATAGTTGTCGGGTCGACCAATGTGAGGGCATCGTAGGACACAACGTGCTAAGGAGAGAGTCAAAAGTGAATTGGCAAGCGCAAAACAGTACTGCTTGAGATTGGCCTACAAAGACCTAAGTCTTAGAGTAGCGTCTGAGGACCACACCCTCACTCGTCCCATGCCTGCCGGGTAAGTATTGGCCTTTATAGGCTGCGTTTGTTATGATAAATCGTCAATCCGCGAGAACATGTACCTCAAGTAGAACCGTTTATGAGACGTTTGGGAGTATTTTCAGGGGCCTTCACAAACCCATATGCTGTATATAAATAGACAGGCTGCTAGAAGGGCTCTATGATAACCAAAAGTTGAATGACAATGTTACGCAAAAGCGAGCATATCTCAAATTGGAAACATGCCGTTGTCTATTGAATGTGAAAGAAACTTACTGGCTCTGGTGTTTGCAGGGGAAGTGGTCTGTTACTGATGTTCTAACTTTGTTCTGGCCACAGCAATCTGCGATATTGGTCTCAGGGGCATAGCAAACTACGATATGAATTGACATATCGTGCCACATAATTACCCCGTCTCTCACCAAGACGGTGCACTACCATGCCCCCTTTTCTGCATCACTAGTACTTTGTGTGAGAGATACAGCAGACGTCAAGGGAATGATTCGTGAAGGAAAAGAGTCTATGGACGTTGGTCTTGTCGGCGGCGATGCACTTGTAAATAAGAGAAGACCCATGAGTTGTACGCTTTGGGGATGCAAGCAAGGCTTTACAACCCTAAGATCTACATCTCAATAAATGTATCCCAAGAGTTCTTTACAGCCCCAGTGCCAGCCTTTAAGACCTGCCAATATTTCTTTGAGTGTAGAAACTTCAATAGCTAAGCCATATAACAGCAAAACTGGAGAAGTTCCTATTGGTTGTATAGCCATTTTATCGAGAGGACGAGGTTTCAAGTCACACAGCCAGATGAGTCCCGCGGTTGTTGATTGACCCAGAAGTCTACAACCTTGCAGGGCCGAAGTTGAACAGTTTAAGATTTGGTAACTTGCTTCTGAAGCTCGAGTACTGTTTGTTACCACGTAGCGGCGGGTGAAATGCCCTCTCTGTACTTGATGATTGCTTCTGTTAAGGTAAATCTGGATGTGGTTGGCTTTAGTTTTTAGCTACAGTAGAGACATGTAGGTCCCCTCCTAGGCCTAGATAAAATTGAGATCCCCCTACAGCATATCTCAAGCGCTGAAGTGTTTAACGCATGGGGAACATGAACATAAACGTCTTATTTGTTGCTAAACTCTACAAATATGCATATAAAAGCCTAACCTTACGATGACGACACCTGCAGATATCTTGATAGCTAGATACTCCGGACACGATGTTTCCAGATTCACAAAGCTATAAAGATCAGAGGTTCTGTGTCTAGGTTAGCAGATAACGTAGGGCCACAAAGTACCAGTCTATTACCCTTCACTAAACCTCACGAAGGCAGCTCGCTGCCGTATAAATGTGCAATACTAGTGAGACTCTAGGACTGGAGCAGAGTTAAAATACAGAATGGGAATCACTGCTGATGTATTCTAAAGAATCAGGTCAACCGGCATAGTGAAGCTGCATGTCGCAATGCCAAATCGATGTGGTGCTACGAGATCAGTATAGACATGGAAGTTTATCGAATGATCGGAAGGGAAAAAAGATGAATGACTTGAGGGAGCAAGAAAACAATTTAGAACATTTTCATTGATTCAAGAAAGCCTCGTGTCCTGTCCGTAAATCGGATCTCGCTATGCTATAAACCATGGTAATAAGAAAAGCAAAAGGACACTTTCCTCCTATCCTTTCAAACATTTTCTCGATAAACCATTAAACCCCCAGGCCACCATAACGCCAACTGCTGAACCGCAGATCCCAAAACTACGCCTTCACTATTGGGCGCAGCAGAGCGGGATGCACTCCAGGTTTGCATTTCTCACGCTTCGCCGCCTTAAGCAGACTGAAGTTGCATTGCCTATGGGACCTGAGGCAACTTATGCAGGAGTACGTCTCGAGATCCTTTGGACAGCGAGCCACAATGCACTTTCCGGCCTTGCAGCAATTGCAAGGAAAACGGGCTGGTACCCCGTTATCTTCCAGGAAGTGGACCTTGTTGTGGTCCTTAAAGTTGCTTATGTTGTACTCCTTGCCGTTGCACCTGGAGCATGTCTTCCTATTGTTGACCTTGCCGCTGCTGGTGCTGCTGGAACTTGCAACACTGGCCCTTTCCTCGACAATGGGTCGCTCCGAGGCCGGTTGAGCAGGAGCTTCATGCTCTGCCTTGACGGTAGTCTTCGTCTCTGCCTTAACTGCAGCGTCCTCCTTTTTGTCGCGATGCATCTCATCATCACAGCGACAGTCCTGCTCGTATGGCTTATCCCAGTGCTTGCAGCGCTCCTCCAAGGAACCCATGACAACGCACCAGTAGCATCGTCTGGCTTGAGCGCGCTTCTTCTCTTCCACCTCCCGAGCGTTGATTGGTGTAAAAGACGACATATCTGATGGTAGGCTAGAAGTAATTTGAATATCAGGGTGATTTCCCTGACTGTTTGGTAGAAATGTTTTGATGTGATAAAGTTGAAATGTTCTTGTGTGATTGAGAATGAGGAACTTGAGATGTTTCGATGTGATGAAGAGTAAAGAGAAGAAATAATAAAGACAAGGGGATTTTTTCTTTTATAGTAAAAATATGAAAAGACATACCAAGACATGGAAGTTATTTACAAAAGGCAATGGTATACTTTCGTTTGTAAGTGAAGCTGGAGGTGAGATCACCACTCAGAAGGGAGCCGTTACATTGCGCGCATTTCCTTGAGTAAAGGATAAATGCATCCTTGAATGGTCCCCTAAGATCATTGGGCATCCCCTGCGCCACGGGGATTAAATTTATTTAAGCTTGTTCCTAAAGAAAGTATTTGTTCATCAGTGAGTCAGGGGGAACTACAGGATGAAGATATTCGCCTGTCCCGGGGGATTAACTTTTGTTTTGCGCAACCATGATCATATCTTCAATGATTTACAAAGCTGTAGATGAAAGCTTGTATAACAATGAACTTAATGAAGCTTTACCTTGGGATGAGAGGTGCACGCAAGTTGGCAACGCCACTCTGGCCGGGTAGACGAACATGATGGCACTTACATGATTCGACTCAGGAGACCTTTAGGTCACTTGCTTTAATAAGTCTGTTTCGAATTATATCGCTATCCAGAGTACTTGGAGTTAATACGATCGAGTCTAGACGATCACCAGAAGAGTATTTGCCCTGATATGGTAGCCGTGGTAGATGTTCATGTCACTCCGAGCGGGAGGCACACAATCATGGATGAGAGCACTGACAGACTTTTGGAAGAGATATTTAACTTCCCCTAGAAAGACATGATGAGAATTCTGCTGCCTAGCAAAGTCGTATTTGACCGAGCATGCTGTTCTTGTGAGAAAGAGACCCTAGCAATGAGTGGCTTGTTTTTTCAACATCTTGGAATTATTGCAAGTACTATACGAGTCGTTATTCATCATTGGGAATCGATATTCCCTATGGAGAATAGGAACAGTCCCACTTGATGCGAAAATCATGGCCGTGATACGAAATTAACGGGACACATATCGTTGAGGCTCACGACTTAGACGAGATATCATGGCTTCATTATAGTTCACTTTACCCCTGAAAACGTGCGCATTACGAAAGAAAAAATGGGATTGACCAACGAATCGCCAGGTTCTTATTATAAACTTTCGATTTGTACCGTTAAAGAGCACACATTTTGATACGCTCGCGGAAGTGACAAATTTCGTGACAGCCTATCAGGGCCCACCTTTTAGAACCTTCGTTGCGTTGCGGGAGAACGCCGCGTGCTGCCTCACTTACTGAATCTTGCAATTGTAAGGGAATGCCAGTCGCGTTCCGCAAGAGCTCACTTGCGACAGATTATCACGTGTGATTTTATGTGGTGTTATACAAAGCCCAGCATGCCTTCACTCTGGTGTCATGCAATGGCGTCTCCGTCGAGGTTCAAATGACAGCCACTTACACCAGCCTGTACCTAAAAATAGCAACAGTTAACGATGATGTTTGTAGAGCAAAAACAACTACATGTTTGGCAATTGCATTGTAGAGGGGACCGTATTCTGCTTTACCAAGAATGATTTCCTCCCGATGAATGGCCGTTCTCTTGATTGTCAAACATAAAAAGTATATCGTTGTTGAGGGTGGTGTGATATCAAATAACGATAAATAAGGCGACAAATTGCCAGACACAAAATCACAAACAGAAAAGATCTGAGACCCGGAGACCCCCGGCAATCTGGATCGATCTAAACGAAGCAAGGATTTATATAATACCGTATAAGTATCATGCGTCTTTCACGTGGAATTGTCATCCCACATTCTAAGCCTCAGCTGTTCCCATTCCCCGCAATGCAACTCGCTGGAGCTGAGGGGTGATATCCCGAAGCCGACCGCCGCAGCCCGTGAGCCGCGACATCAGATCATTTCGGCATCTAAGTCAAGTGAGGGACGCTATCTTACCGAGGGACAACTCAGGAACACGACACGTAGTAGGGGAAACTGACGTGTTTGTCATGACGAGGCA
Source organism: Fusarium acutatum (assembly GCA_012932015.1). Classification (NCBI taxonomy): domain Eukaryota; kingdom Fungi; phylum Ascomycota; class Sordariomycetes; order Hypocreales; family Nectriaceae; genus Fusarium; species Fusarium acutatum. The sequence goes on from JAADJF010000029.1 coordinate 13,892, forward strand.
AACACGCCAAGGCACTTTTTTATTTTTATTAGGGAGTCTTTAAGCTTAAAGGCGCTGAGGTCCCCCCCCACTGTAAGCCATACAACGGGTTCAACATTTATGAATGCCACTTGCGTCAACCACCTTCAACGTCACCTCAGGAACAGACAAAATCTCCGAATCACACTGCAACAAAGCAAGACACACATATTTATTAGTGGAAAGCCACCAAAGTCATGTGCATCGTACTCCTCACTACTGCGCATCCCGATTATGCATTAATTGCCATCGATAATCGGGACGAGTTCATTCTTAGGCCGACATCGCGGCCTCACTGGTGGACTCATGGTACATCTGGTCGACCAGTCTTATCATCACGGGATCTTCAACGAGCAGAGAAAGGAACATGGATGGGCATTAGCAAGGACGGTCTGATGGCCGTGCTCACCAATTACCGAGAAACAGATGTTCAGGACCAGAACCACCCTATTCATGCTGCCAAAAGCCGCGGCGGTATGGTCACCGCCTGGTTGGGAACACCACCCGAAGAGAGCCTTAAGGACAGCGTCCACAAACTGGTCGAGAACGACGGCGTTAAGGGCGTCGGCGGCTTTTCCATGGTTTGCGGCAAGCTGAGGAAGCAGACTCAAGGTATTGCGATTATAAGCAACCGGGCGGGTAATGTCGAAGAGGTGCCCATCGTTGCCAAAGAGCGCGGTGAGATTTGGGGTCTGAGCAACACAGCCTTTGATGCGACAGGGAAACAAGAGGAATGGCCCAAGATCGCAATGGGCAAGAAGCTATTCCGCGAAGCTATCGATAAATCTGTATCTGACAAGAAAAGCAAGGATGACTTTGTTTCGGACCTCTTTGATGTTCTCAGCCACGACACACTACCCAGGAACGAAAACGCCAGTCTCGTCGAATATATCCACGAGCTCAAGAAGAGTGTCTTCATCCCCTTGATCGGCGACGAAAAGCACCGAAAGGCAATGGAAGCGGCCATGGCGAAAGGACCCGGCGAATGGACAGATGATCAAGCAGCTGCCGAAGAACTGATGTCCGAAGGACGACCGGATCCTAGTACAACACCTATCATGGGGTTTGAGACTGGCATGTACGGCACACAGCGACAGACTGTGGTTCTGGTCGATTGGGAGGGTAATGTCACAATGGTGGAGCGGGCGCTATGGGATGGAAATGGCAATGCGGTGCCAAAGGGAGAAGGCGATTTCAAGTTTGAATTTGAGATCAATGGATGGAGCGACGAGTTTTGTAATGGAAGCACAAATGGTACGAATGGAGAGACGAATGGACACTTGTAGACGGTGTTGGGATGGTTGTCACGAAGACGATGCATTGGATAAGAAGCCTTAGACATGGAAAGAATAGACAGGCACTCGATATCAAAACGACGATGAGCTCCTACCCGGCTCGTTACCTATTTTTGTGATAATAACAGCAGTAGCTCCTCTAAAAGGTTCCTAGGGGAAGAACTGCCCGGGGGAAACGACTTCCTAGTGCAAGCAGGTGGCGGGATGCAGCTGTCAACTGTTCATCACTGGCAAAGACCGAAGCTCGACCTGACACTGACACTGGCAAAACTTCACTCCAACACATCAAAACAAACCAGACGTCTCCAGGCAACGCGTCCAAAAAACAAACACACAATCGCTAATATTCCCAGCCTTCTTCAATACTGTCCCGTTCTTTCCGTGCTGACTTACAACAACAATGGAAGCTTTTCGAAACAGCAGCACTGGCTTCCAGAGATCCTCTTCTCGACTTCGTCTACCTACCCCTTCTAATGTCTTCTCACGAAAAAAGAAGAAGCGTCCTGTTATCTCTGGCCCTATTGGACCCGTTAAGAACTCTCGAGGTCCCGACTTCACTCGAAGTGAAACTCTCATCATTGTTCCCACCATCAAAGACTGCAGTGGCTCAGACGAGTCATTGTCAGACAAAGAAAACGTTGAAGCTAGGAAAGCAAGTCGACGACTCTCTGATAGTTTCTCGGCACACGGATCACTTGCTAGCCCCCCTACTGTTGCCAGGTCTGGGCTGACTGCGACCTCGAGTTGCAATCTGAATGCAGCTTCTTGTTCAACTTCAACAAAGACCCGCATACCAACAACAAAATTTCATCTGCCCACAACAAAGAGAACCCTGAGCTCCCCGAAGCCTGGCCTTGCTACTTCATTTTCGCATCAGTACCTTTCGAGTGCTGCTCCAATCAAGCCTTTGCCCTCAACCAGCTCATTCCACTTCATCTATGAGGACTTGAGCTTCGAGTCTACCGCCCAAGACGAGAATGTCCCCCCCTCCGACCATAAAGAGTCAGCTCTCCCGGAACATGCTCCCCAGGACAGCTTTCAGAAGAACAAAAGTCGTCTTCCAAAGTCACGAACATTGGCCGTTTTGAGTGATCTTAAAACATCCATCTCCCGATCTTCACTCAACTCCAAACTCTCTTCTTCCCGCAATTCCGATGACCCATCATCTCGCAAAACGTCTGCATCTTCAACAAGTAGTCTATTCGTATCAACTACTTCACTACTTAGGTTGTCGCGAGCATCTCTAGTTTCTCGATCCAGCAGCAGTTCCGGCACCACGGCGACAGAAGTGCAACCAGACCCCAGTCATATCACCACATCACAACCATCTGCATATTGGTCCGGGCGCTTTGTTTCTCTGCATGATCGTTTCTTAGCCGAAGAATACAGCAATGGAGAGGCTAACGCCTCGGACTTGAGTCCTGGGCATCCCTTTCAGTACCACGCAATGGCCACCGATCGCGTGGCCATCAACTCCCGTCCGACTCACCTCTCCCACTCCACCACCACATCGGCACTTACAAGCCTAGCTGGAACAAAGCCTCGCACCCCACCATGCAATAAGGATGCTAGATGCCTGCGAATTTTCCAACACCTTGAAAGCCTTTGTACTACAAGCGAAGCACGCCGGTCACTGGTAGCCTGGCAGCAGTCATATGCCCGTCGCGTGGGAAAGCCACAACTCCTCCCTCAGGGAGGTCGCATGGAGGACAAGAGTCTGATGGGAAAGCTTTTTGGCACAGACCCCAACAAAGGAGGAAGACGAAGCCTACCAGTTATGAGCGAATCGCGCGTGCCAATCGCCAGAAAGACGAAGCCAGTTCCTGCGGTTAGAGGACGCGGCAAGCGGGTTTCCATCAACTGAGTGTTCTTTGTTCTGAGCTCACTTATCATTGCTTGGATCATTTTAAAGTGTATAATAGTTGATGATGAATGAAGTATGCCGCCGTCGAAAAGTTCACAAGGTTCAGTACATTCTACCACGGAAGTCTTCGTTCGCTTAGATCATAATTGAACATTCTTGATACCGAATTGCATTGATTCTAGCCTGAAATGCAGTCACATACAACGCCAACCGAATCTTGGCCCCCCTTTCGAGTTGAAATATCGTTTCAGTGAGTCCATCTAGATATCCCATCGACGCCAAAAACTCCAATGCTGTAGATTTCTTACCCTCTCCCCCTTTCCCCCATCTTACGAAAGTATTCTCATTCCGTCTTCTTGCGAATCTTCATATAGTCTCTAATCTGCTCGTGCTTGCTCGCAAAGAACATCTGTCTTGCATCATTCTTCCACACCAAAACACCCACCTCTTCAGCAAATCTTGAAATATCCTTGTATTCCCTGTCATCCTCGAATGACTTGAACAGGAATCCGCTTGTTGTCTTCATACGTTCGTTTTCGAGCTGCCATAGACGAATTTGATCCACTACCGTGGGGGGGAGAACGGGTTTGTTGTTGAGAGCTGCGGTGCGGTGCATTTGATCGTGGGCGTGCGCAGAGAGGTAGGATATGATCTGCTCGGCGGTGATACCGAATTGAATGGCTTGTCGGATGGATTGGCGGGAGATTCGACCGGCGACCATGTCGGGGAAGCGCATCGCGAGTTTGGTGAAGAGAGCGAGGACCGCGATTTGAAGTGTTGACTGAGTGTAGGCGTAGATACGGTAATTGGTCTCGATAATCACACTGCCGCGCTGCTCGGTATTGGCGGCTGTCACGCTGCCTCCTGGTGCGCCGGATTGTCCTGGCTGAAGAGCAGCTGCCGTCGCGGCTGCAACGCCATCACTGATGCTGCGAAGACTATTGCTGCTCGAGGTGAGGGTTGTAGCCAGGCGAGTCGGGAAGAACATGGAGCGTTTGTGGTTAGGGATGTAAATCAATCCAAAGTCGACAAGCGAGGGTAACATGTTCTTACGCTGTTCCGTCAGCGCATTCGTGTCGTACGCACGACCAAGTTCCATGCTGGCAAGCACGAAGAGAAACGAGAGCATATCTGTAGCCTCCAGCCCAGCCATCTTATTCACCTCCATGGCCTCCAGCCAAAGCAACAGCAACGTCCATACTTGTGCATTGGCCTCTTGCAGCAAAAAGGTAAAACCAGCTTGTGTGATACCAACGCTGCCGCTTGCTTTACGATCGACGAGACGGCCCGCGACGAGGAGTTCTTTCACGCTCTTATTCGGTCCAGAAGATTCGCCGGCGCTCTTGTAGCCAACACTAGATACGACAAAGTGCAGGATGTCCTCCCATTTCTTTCGGGCGTAGCGATCAAGGAAGGCGATGTCGATTTCGGGGGGGATTTGAAGGGTAGACGGTACGCCGAAAGAGTTATGTGTGCCACCGCCTGAGAGCGCGAGTCGAAGGGATAGTTTAAAGTTCGTAGTAAGTTGCATCTCCTGCGGTCGTTCCTTTGAAGGCGCCGTGATCGAAACGATGTGCAGAACGCGCAGGATCGAGAGCGCCTGGTCCTTCTGGCGCTTATGGCTCGGTTTGACCCAGTCGTCTAGATCGCTGAGGAGTATGGGCTTAGGGGAGTAGAGAATGCGCATGACAAAGGTCTTTGCTAGGGGGGTTATTAGAGATTGGGCGGGTGTAGTGGTTGTGGTGACGAACCGAGATGCGGGAGCATGCGACGGAAGATGGCGAACGCGGTTGAGGGTTGTTGGTAGAGTTTGCGGAAGGTCGTGCCGGGGAGTTTCTCGAGATACTCCGCGAGCTGGAGGGAGGGCGCTGGGCTGACTGACATGTTGGGCGACGGGGGGAGCGCTCTGTCAGTCAGAATTTAAGGGTGCTATCGCATGATCGATTGGTGAGTGTTTGGTGTTGCGTCTCGATGAGCGTGGCAGGTGATAAAGATGTTGTTGACACGGGTATGGAAGAGGCGACAGTTCGTGTCGGGGTGTCAACTAAGCGCAGATAAGTGGTAAGGTGGGTATATCAAAACGTCAAAGATTTGAAGTTCTTTGAAGATTCACGAAGCTATTGAGCACGAGCTCTCCAGGCACGATGAATTATTTTCGGGCTAGCGTTTAGCGACGCAGGTTTAGCGGGAAAAGCTCGGTAAACGACGTCATACATGCACCCGAGGGCGATCGATCTACAGCCCGATCATCGACTTACAGCAACTCATTGCAGCTGTGATTGTAAGCAGATATAAGAGCTTATAATTGTACATTTTGTTTCTTCCCGGATGGTATGGACTTATAGAAAGGGAGAATAGTGTAGTGCAACAAAGTCCATCGAGCCTCTAAAGGATTCTCAAGGATCAAGTACCTACTTGGCTGTGAAAATAGGCTGCATCGAGGAGGGTTGCTTCAGACTGACATGAACTTCTATATCATTGATCCTATTCCCGCTATATAGCTAAAAGTTAGAGATAGTCGTTCCGACATTTCTCTTCCTAGCAAGGTCCAAGATGGTGTTTCCAGCTGCAAGATCTGTGACACTCACGCCAATTCCTTTGTAAACGACGAAACCCTCACTAATCCACTTCTTCAGCTTCTCAACACCTCCTTCAGGCTTCCTTTCAGACTTCTCATCAAGCCAATTCAAGATCTCTCCAACTTGAAGTAGCCTCTCGCCCTTGAGACCGCTCTGTATCACTTCTCCAGATTTGACCATTGCTTCCTCAAGATCGTCGACAAGAATACTTCCCTTTGTACCACGGGGGCTGTATGAGTCGTCGCGAGAGGCAGCATGACGAAGCATTTCTGGATCAAGCTCTATCATATCGGCTTGCCATGAACCTATGGCGCCAACGAAAGGCAATCTGCTTCGCGTACCATCACCTAGGATGGTCTTGAGTGAGAATAAGGGACTGGTTGAACCAACTGTGCAGAATACTGCGTCAGCTGATGACAAGAGAGATGCCAGATCCTCGTCATAATCAGCTTGAGCAGGATCAAGAAAACCCAGACTAGCAGAAGACTTCCAGTACTTTTGGTTTTCTTCCGTCACCGTCTTAACCAAATCCTTGGCCCGCCCCACAGATCTGTTGACGATGGTTATCTTCTTGATCTCAGAACCTCTGAGAGCCAGTGCAAGGCGAGTATGCCAAAGCCCTTGCTTTCCCGCTCCAAAAACCACAATGTTCTCGGTATTCTTTCTCCAAGTCCACGGGATCAGAGCAGAAAGTGTCGTCCTATAGCCGGTGGGCTCAGCTGCATTGAGTATACCTGTCGGCACACCCGCTGAATCACACAAAGACAAAAGTCCTCCAAGTGGACGATTCACTGTGTTACCATCTTCATCCTTGATAGGAGCTGGAGTAACCACGATCTTTGTGCCTACATAGTCTGGGGAGGTGAATGTGCGGAAGAGAGTCTTCTGTCCATTCGGTCGATTGACGAAGTCTGGTGTTGGTTGGTATTTCCCTTCGCCTCTGATAGAGAAGTCGATGAGGATGTTTTCTAGAGCCTCTTTGAACTGAAGGACTTCTTCTTTGGATAGAGATATGAGAAGATCCCGAATTTCCTCTTCGCCAAGGACGATGAGGTTGTTGGTCATTGTGCTGTGCGTGGAACAATAAATGAAGAATCTGATGAAGAGTAGAGTTGTGTATATTTACTGAATATTAATATGGGTATATAGACCTGATGCCTATCGTGGCAGATGACTGCGAAGTCGGCGTAGGAGGGGTAGAACGGCCACCGTCGGTGCCGGTTAACGGTGCCGGTCTTGACCCCACGGCCGGCCGGTCCATCCGACTGCGGATCGGCACCCGATATCTACCACAGACACGGTACTTTGGATGATAAGATTTGCGATGACTTGGCAAGTATCTTGTTAAATTCATATTCAATTGGCTTATAACCAGCTTCGCTAATAACCAATTGTGAGATTACCTATTGCTCAACTGCAGTAGCATTCTTACATCCATCCTGAAAGGACTTGAATGAATACTTCCTCGTGACAATCTCATTGTCATACCCAAACTCCACACCTGTCTGCAACGTATCATACCCCCCAGCCGTTGGTTTCCACCCCTTCTTTGTTAATCCAGCATATGGATCTTGAATAAACGCCAACCAGTAATCCTGCATGGCATGACTGATCTTGTACTCAAACGGCTCAGACTTATTCCGCGCGATGTCGTGAGTTCCAAAGATCAAAGGAAGCTCAGCAGAGTGAAAAGCGCCCTCATCTCCGGGCATGATATTGGTGAAGTTTGACGAATACATGTATCGCCAGGTCTTGGCGTTGGTTGAGGATCGCAGAGCTGTTTCGAAGTGTGCGGGACAACCAAAGGTACTGTCTGTGTGGACTTGTTCAGGTGGTGGTTTTACTGGAGGCTCTGCTGGCTCTCCACTAAAGTTCCATTCATCTCTATTCGTACCGATGATAGATGGCTGAGGGAGAGATCAGTACAGTCCTCTTTTATTTGTGGTGAGATGATTTGATGCAGAGCTTACCAGCTTATGGATCTTGGACGATAGCAGCCGCTTCGAGTAGTCGGAGAATCTGGTTCTCTCATCCACGACAGGGACAAAGCTTACTCCCGCTGTATCCTCGACCTTCTTCTGGATTTCCTTGAATGGTGTTTTGCGGAGGCAATCGACCTGATTGCCTTTGTCACACTTGAACGCCTTTGCGATAGAAGTAAAGTTGGAGTGCGAGGAATCAACATTGTTGATGGGTAAGAAGACACCCCCAGAATCTTGGATATATGCATGCGCGATTGGGTCCTCAGGATACGCATACTGGTAGTATCCAACCGAAGCACCTCCAGCACTTTGGCCCCAGAGAGTGATCCTCTTGGGATCTCCACCGAAGCGTGAGATGTTGTCGCGCACCCACTCAACAGCGAGGCGTTGATCTAGAAGTCCTAGATTTTGCTCCTTGGAGTCAAGACCCGCGGCATTTGGAAAGCCAAAGACTCCCAAACGGTAGCTGTTGCATGTGTCAGTCTAGTCATGAAAGTGAGAAAGCATGTTGGTCACGTACTTGAGACTGACGACTATGTTTTTCTGACTTCTTGCAATCCAGTGTGGGGGCACTTGATAGTCAATGTCACCACCGCCCTACACGATACGTCAGTCAATTTACTCTCATCGATGAACTGAATGAAGAAAGGTATCTTACGCCAGTGAAACCTCCACCATGGACCCAAATCAATACCGGGAGTTTTCCCTTGTTGCTTGCCCGAGTCTTGTACGGAGTCCAAACATTGAGATACAAACAGTCTTCGCTTGTGCTGCTAGGCTTGATCAGAAACTCAGGACGCCAAGGGCCACTGTTGGATGGTTCGGCTTGAGGACAAGCAGGGCCTTGACGCGATGCATCTAATGTTCCGAATCGTCCTTTGGCTACTGCAGGAGCCCATCGTCGTTTCCCGACCGGAGGTTCGGCATAAGGTATACCGAGGAATTGAGCCACATTGGGGAATGATGCATCCGTGAAGCCTTTAACAACACCGTTATCCGTCGTTACAGTTGTCGTATCAAGAGCAGAGATAATTCCTGCCCCAACGGCCAGGAGGAGAGAAACACTGGATAGAATCATCATGCGTTACTGTAAGTAGGTATGAATGACGGCAATCGAACTCATTGAATAGTAAAGCTGGTATCGCGAGTCATTTTGTATCCAAGGTTGAAGCATCCGATATTAAGGCCGAATGTCACCTTATATCCACAACCGAGGCATCAAGAAGCGGGGAACGAGGAGTGAAGTTGGAAATCTTCAATGAATTGGTCAGTTTTGGGAGTTTAGATCTTGATTTTTAGCATGACTTGGTCATAATCTGGGGGTTTGACATTGGATGGTCATCAAAGTTTGACGATGAACGGTGAATGAGTTTATATGATCTAAGCCTCTTTGTATCCTCGACTTATACATTTATTTCACCTTCCATGACCAAACATGTAGATCAATTGATAGTATTTAATGCCCTCTTGCAATTGCATGTAAAATATAACATCTCCCCTGTGTTCTATTGTTCGGGCAATAATAATCCGAGCCGAACCGGAACAGTGCTTCATCCGACTACGGATCGCCAACTGATGTCCCTCAACTTTACGCCAAAAAAGACCCTTAACAAACCCCACGAATCTTAGTTGATGGCGGCTAAGCTAACCTTCGGAAATGCGGAGAAGCTAAACTTTCTGGAAGGTCGTTCCAGATTTCACTCTGGCAGCCAATGATGGAGGGTTTCGATAAACCTCAGTTAGAAACAGCGATATCCTACGGTTGTTGATTTCGAGTTGTGGTATTGTATAAGAGCTTGAGTCAAAGTAGATCTTCATCTGTAAATGATTAATTAGCAATTCAGCAACTTTTTACTTGCAACAAAGTGTCCTCTACCTCTTTATCATGCCCTTCAAGCGCAGCTTCAACACTGTAGGCGTCCACTACGGAGGTGAAGTCTGCGACGTCGTAGTCGGCGGCGTTCGCGATGTCCCCGGCAAGACAATGTACGAAAAGATGATGCATTTCTGGAAACATGAAGACCACCTCAGAAATCTCCTCCTGAACGAACCACGAGGCTGTTCCGCAATGTGCCACAACTTCGTCTTGCCTCCCACGAACCCAGAAGCTGACTATGGTTTCATCATCATGGAGCATGAAGAATACCCGCCCATGTCGGGAGCAAACACCGTTGCAACGGTGACGTGTCTTTTAGAAACGGGCATGGTGACGATGTAGGAGCCTGAGACGGTCGTGAAGCTTGATGCGCCGGCTGGACTTGTTACTGCGTATGCGAAGTGCGAGAATGGGAAATGCAAGAGCGTCAGGTTTCATAACGTGCCTGCTTTTGTTTTTGCCACAGACAAAGAGATCTCGGTTCCGAAGCTAGGCACGGTGAAAGTAGACATTGCGTATGGAGGGATGATCTACGTGCTGGTAGATGCTGCATCAGTTGGTCTAAAGATCAAGACTACAGAGGGAGCTAAACTTGTCAAGTTCGGAGAGCGCATCAAGAGAGTGGTTATGGAACAAACGGATCCAGTACATCCCGAAAACCCTGGTATCCACGGCGTCACAATCATCGAGTTCACAGAGCCGCTTTATGAGTACAAGGATGGAAAGGCAACAAACAACACTGTCGTCGTGTCTCCGGGGCGCTTGGATCGAAGCCCCTGCGGGACAGGAACATGTGCCAGGCTAGCAGTTCTTCATGCAAAGGGAGAGCTGAAGGAGGGCGAGAACTTTTATCATCGCGGCATCACTTGGACGGAATTTGTTGGTAGGGTAGAGGGAACAAACAAGGTTGGCGAGTATTCTGCGATTTATCCCTCTGTTGAAGGGCAAGCATGGATAACAAGCTTCAAACAAGTTGTGTTGGATTCCACGGACCCTTTCCCTGAAGGGTTTCGTGTAGGGGATACATGGCATCTGAACTCCGAAGAGTAGATATGTTTTAACTGAAATAGAAAAAGACTTAGGTAAACTTAGGCAAGTCTAGTAAACCTGAACCAGTTTAAGAATAGAGATACAGGAGCTGGCCAACTTATCGCAAGAAATATGCAAATATCTATAAAGGACTTCTTGTCTTGCTTACAGCCACAGTAACTCTGTAGAACACCAGCTTCTTCCTAAGGGAGACATGAAACCTGAGCACCTTTATTCAAGGCTATACAAGAGTTTATATCAAACTAGTATAGCTTAGGGCATCTTTAGACTAGTTAGTTTATGATATATTTATCTAAGTTCTGGGAATTTACTCTCTGGATCTTTATTTTCTTGAGCCCAGGGGGCCTGGCCATCACCTACCAAATCCTCCTGCTTAATAGAGTAATCGGAAAGGGGTAGAGATGTTAGTACACCTTTGTTGTCGTTGTGCACCAGATCGGAAGTCCCAGTTACGGAGACATAGGTTGGGTAGCCTCATCGACGTAACAATTTGATCTATACTGCACTGACACCTATCTTAGTATGAGAATGGACGCCTTCGATAGAACTCGCTCTCTTCAGGCTTCCCCTCATCAGGAGCATCCACAACATCAGGATCCAAAAACCACGACGGATCGCCCTCAGTCAAAACCTGACTCCAACCATTCCCCATCCACCGCAGCATATTCCCTGTAGGATCCGCACTCTCAAACTTATAATCCTCCCATCGCGGCGACCTCAATACCTCGAGGCACTGCACAGAAGACCCAGGCCACAACGCTACAATGCGAGACCCAAGCCTACCGGCGCGATACCACGATGAGCACTCGTCCGTATAGACAGTGCCTTTGAAGTACTCGTCTATGTACTGACTAAAGTCAGCTACACGCTCGGGCTTGGCCTCAATGGTAGCGTAGTCTTCCTTTTGAAGCTTGCGGATCGCCTTGACGATGTAGTCGCCTTGTGCTTCGAAGATGCTGAGTAAGCTGCCGGAGCCTAGACCGCAGTTGGGACCGCCGATGAGGAAGAAGTTGGGGAATTCGTCCACTGCTAGTGAGATATAGGACTCAAAATGTGGCTTCCACTTCTCGGTGAGTGTCTTTCCATTTTTGCCTGTTATTTCAAATGTTGGCGGCGCCTCGACGTCGTATCCAGTGGCACAGACAATAACATCTAAGTCAACCTCGTCCCCGGAGACGACTTTGATTCCTCGTCCCGTGATCTCTTCAATCTTTTGGCTGATAAAGGTGACATTCTCCTGCTGGAGCGCGTTGAGATATCCAGGGCCCGGGGTCAAACGACGGCACCCTGGAGCAAACTTGGGGATTATGCTTTGTTGTAGGTCTTTTCTTCCTTGTAGTTTCTCCTCCATTTGCTTCTTGAAGAGCTCCCTAGCCCCGTTCTGTACATCAGTGCCCATCAAGGTCAAAGGATAGATTGTTGCAGCCTCATCTTCGAGTGTCTTTCGCATTTTGTAAAAAAGTCCTGGCTGTCTCGCGAGCTTTTCTTGGTGACGGCGCGAGACTTGTCCATGTTAGCCCGCCACTCCCAGATACCGGACTTGTCTAGGAACTCACACTTGGTCTCCGAAGGATCCATTCCCAACTTCTGCATAGCTGTGTCGCCAAATGCAGGAATGATCCAGGTCGGCGATCGAGCGAAACAAGTTACTTTGATGCCTTCAAGTTTCTGGATGGCTGGTAAGATTTGAATGGCGCTCGATCCATTGCCAATGACTCCCACACGTTTGTTTCTCAAGTCACAACTGCCCAATTGTTAAGTTATTTTCGATTGAAGCAAGTTGAGCATGTACTAACCTCTCATCCCAAGCACCAGAGTGCATGAGCTTACCCGCGAATTGCTTCAGCCCCTTGATCTCCGGCCAAGCTATCTGATTGAGACCACCTTTTGCAGAGACAAGGATGTTGGCAGTATCTTCAAATGTCTCTCCGGTCTTGAAGTTCTTTACAGTCAGTCTCCTAAATCCTTCTGTCAGTCCTCTTGGAGCCTTTCACATTGTTTTCGCATCACTTACCAAACCTTGTTCTCCGAGTCCCAAGTCGCCGAAGTGACTTGATGAGAGGTCTTAATGAATCGATTGGCACCATATCTCTCGGCGACATCTTGCATATATGCACGGATTTCTGCGCCCGGAGCATAAAGTGAGGACCAATAGGGGTTTGGCGCGAAGCTGAACTGGTAACAGTACGCTGTCGATCTAATCAGTCCCTATTCGGGAGATACATAAACCAAGATAGAGACTTACATGGTATGTCGCAAGCCAAGCCAGGATATCGGTTCAACCACCTATTGCTCAGGTTAGATCAAGATCACCAGGTATTGGAGGCTAGATGCTTTACCAGACTCCTGATGTTTCTTCATTCATCTCGTAGACGGTAAGATCAATATTCCTCAGTCTCTGTGTCATTCTATTCAAGTCGTTAACCTGGCTGTTTACTCAAAGACATCCAACCTTGAATAGACTGGTTACTTACCGGATAGTTGAATAGATACCAGAGAAGCCAGCTCCGATGATCACAACCCTCATCGGACGTTGATTCTCGACAGGAGTGTCTTTCAATGTAAACTTGGGCCGGTTCTCTCCAGAACCGTTCTGTGTGGCGGTATAGCCATTCTGGCCAAGATAGTCGCCGTTAATTCTAGGAGAGTCGTTAATCATGTTTTCTGTATTCAATGTGTTTTAACTCTCGTATTCGTGATATCGAATGCTACCTGGAGAGTGTGGGGCATTAAGCAAGCATAAATACACATCTGTGGAGTATCCTTTGTATTCTACTAACTCGGCACTGCCGAGGGACTACAAAATAATGGTCATAAGATCATCAAAGATTCGGGAATTTCCCAAGGTGAATGAAAACGGGTCTGTAACACGAGATCAATCAATACAGTGCGTCGACTTGATGCCGAGGCAATAGTCCCGAGGGACGCGGTCTGAGAAACCTCAAGGCAAAGAGGCTGGACGTAGAATATAGTCCTATCTTCAAAGAAGTCCCAAGACTCAACAGCAGTGTTTTGCCAATTATTCCTTTGATCCTGTCGAACGCCATCATGGTCTTCGAATCGCCAGCGTGGGCGCGAGCGCTCCTTCCAGTGCCTCTCCCAGACAACATCACAGTCGAAGAATTCATGTATTCGGAGCAACATGGCCGCAAACCATTGAAACTGTCCCGTAACCCATACACTTGTGGATTGACGGGCCAGACGTATACCGTTGCTGAGGTCCGGGAAAGGGTCGACTCTATGGCCAGGGCCATAGCAAAGCGGCTTGATTGGAGTGTCGCCAACGGCACGGAATGGGACAAGGTGGCTTGTGTCTTTTCTTGGAACACGGTAAGATTACAAGATTTGAAGATATGAGGAAGGGAATTACTGACTGAAAGTTGTTTCCATTAGATCGATTACGTTCCATTGACTCACGCATTGCATCGTCTTAACGCTATTGCATCGCCTGCAAATGCAGCATATAGTGTCTCTGAACTTACACACCAACTTCGTGCGACAAGTGCAAAAGCATTATTCACCTGCGTCCCTCTCCTTCCCGTGGCTTTGGAGGCAGCGGCAGCGGCAAATATCTCCAAAGACCATATTTTCATCCTCGATATGCCTGGCCAAACAAACAACAGCCGGTTTGTCGCTCTATCTACGTTGATAGATGAAGGACGACACTTGCCTCCGCTCCCGCCATTGCGATGGGTCAAGGAACAAGGAAAGCGACAGGTTGCTTACATCTGCTTCTCTAGCGGAACCTCTGGTCTTCCGGTTAGTTGCCTGACCCTGGATCCATAGATAATCCCTTCTCGCACGTGCTAATATGGGTTTAGAAAGGTGTCATGCTATCTCACCACAACATCATCAGTAACATTGCCTTACAAGTCGCGTACGAGACCTATGGGCGGAAATTAGCTGGGGTTGAGACGCAGGTCGGACTGGGTCTACTGCCATTCAGCCATATCTATGGTCTAGTCATCATCTCTCACATAATGCCTTGGCATGGCGATGAGGTTGTGGTGCTCCCAAGATACAATCTAGGCCACATGCTCACAGCCATACAACAGTACAAAATCCGTCATTTACCGCTTGTAAGTTGTTCTTTTATCCATCACCCTTGCAGCTAGCTGACGTGGAAACTGCACAGGTCCCACCTATCGCCATTCAGCTGCTTCAGAACAAAAGCAAATGCGATTTATACGACTTGAGTAGTATAGAATGGGTTAGTTCAGGTGCTGCGCCCCTCGGCGCCAAGACGATCGAGAGTATGCAGCAGACATGGCCGAAATGGAAAGTTGGGCAAGGCTATGGTAAGATGATCCAAAGCAAGACGTTTTCTATGATAATAACTGACACCGTTGACTCTGCCAGGCTTGACAGAGAGTAGTCCTGCTGTTTGCACCACAAGCGAGCATGACATTTTGGCCGGCACGTCGGGGTCCATCCTCTTAGGGACTCGATGCAAGGTTATTGATGAGGACGGCATAGAAGTAACTGAGCTTGAGAAACCAGGCGAACTCTTCGTCCAATCTCCAAACATCTGTCTCGGTTATATGAACAATGCCAAAGCCACAGCAGAGACATTTGTATGGGATGAGGACGGCAGATGGCTTCGGACAGGTGATGTTGTCGTCGTACGTCTGTCACCTCTCGGTACAGAGCACATCGTCATCGTCGATCGAATCAAAGAGCTCATTAAAGTCAAGGTATTCATTCATAGCCTAATCAATCCGCATTTAGCTTAGGCACAACTAACAGGAACAATAGGGAAACCAAGTGGCTCCTGCAGAGCTCGAGGCGCATCTCCTTTCTCATCCCTTCGTTGCAGATTGTGCAGTCATCCCTGTTCCCGACGATTTCGCTGGGGAAGTTCCCAAGGCCTTTGTGGTGAAAGATGCTGGCACGGGTACTAAGTCTGACGAAGAGGTAAAGACTGCGATTTGCAAATATGTTGAAAGCCACAAGGCAAAGTACAAGTGGCTTCAGGGTGGTGTGGAGTTTCTTGAAACCATTCCCAAGAGTCCGAGCGGTAAGATTCTTAGACGAATTTTACAAACAAGAGAGAAGGAAAAGTCGGC
This sequence comes from Fusarium acutatum, assembly GCA_012932015.1. Classification (NCBI taxonomy): domain Eukaryota; kingdom Fungi; phylum Ascomycota; class Sordariomycetes; order Hypocreales; family Nectriaceae; genus Fusarium; species Fusarium acutatum. The sequence continues at coordinate 29,622 of JAADJF010000029.1, forward strand.
GGGGGCTACACCCAAGCTCTAGAATGAAGTATGCACGCATATGTACGGTGGAGGGCACGCAATGATTGCTTCCAACGCGCTGTGAATACAGCTTGAGCAATGAGATATCCAATACAAGGCACCTAGGCCCACCAGTTCTCCCCACAGAAGAGTACGAATGCAGAAGAAAAGGCAAGATAAGGGTGTTGGAGATGAGCACGTACTGGTCAAACCATAATAGCATCAAGTTCATTTCGCACCAAGGAAAGCCTCAACTCTGTTCCGTAGCTATAACCTAATGCGTGATTCAATTGTCCAAAAGCTTCTATGCTACTTCTTCTAGTAGCTCTTGTGCGCTATATCCCGCAAAATGTTCATCAAGATATGCAATCTGGGCCTGTACGTTTTCCTTGAAAGGCGTGTCAAAGTAAGGCGAAAAGTGGCCCATACCCTTGAGAACCATGAGGTTCTTTGGCTCCAGTGAAGCCTCAAGCTGTAAGTGAGGTTGCGTCGTAACATTCTAGTCAGCCACAATCATCAATATGGACGTCGGCAAGATACGATGTATATAAGCCAGTGGCTCATGGAGCAGCGCGTATGTCAGGCTCTGCACCGTACACGTCTTGGGCACAACATTCACACAATTTCTCAACAAGATCTCAATTACATGGAGGCTCAGGGATGCTTACACGTTCCAAGTCGGCCGATACTCGACAACTTTGTGGAGCAATACTTCAGACACCAGCATCCTCTCCTTCCACTCCTTAATGAAGGTGCTTTTTGGGAAATGTACTCCCAGAAGGGGCCTACGGGTTCGCAGTTCACCACGTCACTTCTGGTATTTCAGACTATGCTCTTTGCCAGTTGTAACGTGAGCATGTCCTTTATGCCACATCGCTTGATACGGCAGTATCGACTAACAATATTAAACTTTGTAGTTTGTATCTCTTCACATCATTAAGCAACTTGGTTTTCCGAGTCTTAGAACTGTTCGAGCAGAATTCTACAGGCGAACAAAGGTTGGTGTTAGAATAACGCAATGGTCCGCCATCAAATTGACCGAAGACCTACAGCTGTTGTACGATCTAGGTTCGGAAACATCGTCCCTCCCTCTAGCTCAAGCAGCCCTTCTCATGATGGGCTGGGTACCACCTTCAAACACGACCTTAAACCCCTAAAAGACTTGGCTGAGCTTAGTCATTCAGCCCGCCACGACCGATACACAGAAGTGGCAGAGCTTATAGACATGGCATCTACGAAACAACGGAAATACCAAAACTCTCTCCCTCGTTTATGGTGGTGCTGTGTCATCACGGATCGAATCTCGCCACTCTGTACACGCTTCAGTCTCTATATTACCCATGACCGTTTCGACTTCAAGAACACGATCCCTTTGGGTGCCGAACACCTTCAGGACGACATATATCGGTCAAGTGTATTCACTCCAGCTACCAAGCGGCGCCAAATCGGCATTTTCTCCAAGTATCTTGAACTTGTGATTCTTTTGACTGATGTGCTTACCCTGGTGTACCCGTTTGAGGCTTCTGTAAAATCAAAGTCGCGATCCGCTGAGGACGAAGACCTCGCTTTTGAGAAATGCGAGACCGCCTTGAAGGCCTGGCATGTGAGGGTCTCGGCTCAATTCCCTCCCTTTGAGAATGCGCCCCAAGAGTCGTGTGGGAAAGGCAATGACCAGGATAAGTCTATTGTGCTGCAGACGAATCTCATGTCCATCTACTGTCGGTGAGTTGCCCTATATCTTGGACGTCGAACTAGACTATCCGATGACATAGCACTGCATCTATTGCCCTCTGTCATTCTAAGATACTTCGGCAGTCCCTTACATTCGATTCCGTTGGTGGAGATATAGCAAGACCTGGGCGAAGTCTGAAAATCCAGCAAAGCTCATTCGAGGTGCAATCTGCCGCTCATAAGATTACCGAATGTTATGAAGAACTTACCCACCGCCGCTTAGCCCGCTGGCTCCCAATATCAGCGTTAGTCCAACAAACCGAGCACTGCACATGAATTTTTGACTAGTTCTGAAACTAATGCTCATTTTATAGCCTTGCTTGTCTAGCTACATCATTGACACTCCATACCATAACCGCGCGATTGTCATCGCTCAGTAATGAGCTGACAGGTAACGGATCAATCGAAGCCGGCCCAACTCCAGCGTCAAACCAGGATCAACTGAAAGTATTAGTTGATACCATGAATGCTTTCTTTCCCCAGTACTATGGTGTAGATTGGGTGGGACAGACAGCCAGACACGTTGCCAACTTAGCCCAGATCGACAGCCAATGTCTATTTCAGGCCAACGGGAATTCCCCGACAGACTGGAGTCGGATTTTGAGAAGCCAGCCGAACATGGATCTGAGAATGATCTGAACAGTCGATGTCTGCATCAGCAAAGGCAGGCAGCCGGAAGAATTCGACTTCCCAGCTTGGCTGCGCTCCTTGTTCAAGAGGAGCAAAGGATCAAGGACCAGACCACGTCAACTGTCATATACGACTGAGCAAGTGACTAACCAGGCAGGCCTCGTTGACGACGACCTACTAGCCTTTGTTACTGATCCCAATCTGTCTGCCGCCGATGAGGATATTTTTGACGCACCATTGCTGGAAATGTTTAATCCGCAGAATCGGGATATATTATGATTAACAGAGTCGGAACGGACTGGTTGATGGTGAACTATCTCAAGGGGTGGTGGGTGGGATGGATTGGAACCTGGTTGAAGCAATGCATGATGCAACAGAGAACATGCTGGTTCGGCTGGGGGCAGGCTTCATGACTTGATGTTTTCTTGCGTCAGAACAATCGAATTTTGAATGCTTCGAACTATTACATGCTACCATCACTGATATGACTATTGTAAATACAGCAAAACCGATGGAACAAAGATCTTCATGATACACTATCAAATTATTTCTCAAAGTCTATAAGCAAAGTACACTCTATATAGCAATTAAATCATGGTAAAAACCACTACTGAATCCACCCTTCCTTTCTCATGGTCTCTCTCGTCCATTCATCCAATTTCTTCGCCAGCTCCTCGTCCTTCGCCGCACTATTCTGCCACCAAGGCTCGAAGAACCGATGATAGATCTCCATATACTCTCCACTCTGCTCGGATTTCATATCTGGACTAGCCGCGCAGAAAAGACTATTCCAGGACCCCCTATCGCCAGTCCACATCAGTTTCATACATCTCAGCAATGACAGCAGCAGCAAGCTCCCAGTTGAATGTTGAACATTCGACGAGAGATTTGTCTCTACAAGGCCGGGATGCACTGATGCTGTCCAAATCTCGCCTCCTTTGTTACCTGAGCTGGGACCGTACTTGTTGTGAAGGGTTTTTGCGTGGAGAATGTTGGCGAGTTTGCTTTGGCCGTAACGTTCCCATACACCTGTCTCTTTGAGTGATGTATCTCCAAAGTTTATACCTCCCTTGGGAGCCATTAGATGGCCGGATGAAGAGAGGTTGACGATGCGCACAGTTCCGGGGGGTGATGCCTTTGATGTTTTCAGCATCACTGGGATGAGGTGTTCCGTGAAAACCCAGTGCGAAAGATAATTGGTCTCCCACTGAGCCTCATGTCCATCTTTGGTAATCTGAAATGGTGTACCCATGATACCAGCATTGTTGACAAGGCCATGGAGGGATGTTTCCAAGGAGAGGAAGTGTTTAGCGGCTGCGACAACACTTCCAAGATCCATCAGGTCGATTTGCAATAGATCAATTTTGTTTGAAGGATGATCTTTTTGGATCTCAGCAATAGCTTTTTTCCCCTTATCGAGAGATCTTGAACACATGTAGACGTGGGCGCCATGTCTTGCTAAATGGGAAACAGTGTAGAGCCCCCTGCAAGAAAAGTCAGAGATTTATAACTGTTGGTAAAAGAATCCAAGGTAGACTTACATTCCAGAGTTGCCACCTGTGACAATGTACACTCTTCCGGTGAGATCTGGGAGGTTATCGGGATGAAAGGTCATTGTGATGGATGTCTTGTGAAATCGAGTGAAGTACTAAGTAAACTTTGAGAGTAGTGTTGATAAGGTGTAGTAGTTTTGAAATGATAGGCATAGAGACTTGGGAATTCATGCCAGAGCTGTCCTCTTATAGTTATTCTTGATGAAGTCCGCAGCAAAAGTCCGACACTTAACTCCATAGCTAATTCCATCGTGCCTTGTGCATATCAAGTGTTGTGAGCAGGCTGCAGAGAGACAACAAGTGCCTGGCCAATCATGATCTACTCGATCAGGCACTAATGCAAACCCAGAAACGGACGAGTGAGCAGGTTGCATGACGCTAAACTATTTCAGCCTGGACTGTGTGACATCAACCAATCATCTTCTCACATTGACTCTCTATCCTTGCTAGTCATTCAACGTCTTTACCCGTCAGACAACGACAATGTGAGCAGCCTGCATTTCCCTTCGGCATCAACACTTCATACTTTCAGCATGTTGATTCATCAGCAAGAACCATGCATTCAGCTCACTTCGATGCCGCAATTGGCTGAGGTATGAGCCCGCAAGATGGTTCGGCACAACTAGCTCACCGGGTACAGGCACTAAGCATAGAAGATGACTGGACCGGGACAACAAATGCTGCAGCAAGAAGGAGGGCGCAGACGAGGCTGAACATGAGAGCATACCGTACGTCACCTCTCATGCCCCATGATTGTTGAGGCTAATCAGAGTGAACAGGGAAGCGAAAGGTTCAAGAAAAAAAGGCCAAGGCGTCAAAGCCTGAGACCGAGGCAATCAAATCTGAACCAGTGGTTGAATGCTGGGATATCAGCCAAGAATCAATGTCAGTCGTCCCAGCATCTCAGGCCAAGAGTATATACAACGCCAGGCAGCCCCTGCTAGCGTACAGAACCAAGAACAATCAGTCAAATGTCGCTTTTCCTCTAAGCTCAGATCATCTCATCACACTTCTCCAATACAACGCCCTCCGAGCCTTGGCCGTCAACAGGACTTTCATCTCCGGTATGCTAACCACACCTCTCGACTGCGGCGATGAAGACATTATCCACATAGTCCCCTACCCAGCCAACCCAGATTCCCTCCCTTCAGCCCTTCTCCCCACCCTTCTCCAACAAACAGTCATGCATTGTGACTGGATTGATATGTTTCCCTCCCCAGAGGCACGGGACTGTTTGATTAGAGCTTATGGTACCTTTGATGAAGATGATTTGTGGGCTGATTGCATTGGTGGTTTGTACGAGGGTTTTCCAGACGATGAGATGGAGAGACGTGGTTTGATTGCTTGGTCACCGCCGTGGGATGTATCGGGATGGGAAATGTCAGAGGGGTTTGTTAAGAAATGGGGTTGGTTATTCAAAGACTTGTCTGGGCCATTAGAGGCGACGAATCATTGGAGGGTTGAGAGAGGTGAGGAGCCCCTTGACCAGAAAGATTATCCACCAAGTTCTCCTGTGTCTGGTTTTGTTATATCAGAAGTTCAGTGTCAGCATGGATCTTGCAATCGAAATAATATAGGTTAGATAGGGAACGTCAAGACTTTGATCCTAAACAAAGGATAAGTTTATATTAAAAGCACAATATAAGGTCGATATGCTCTAGAATGGATACTTTTAGCTACTGAGGTCAAGAGTAGATGGCTTCTTACTCGCTTGAGCCACCGGATTCACCTCGTCTCTCCGCAAATATAACAAGTTTGGACAGTGACATGGTCAGACAATTCCGACAATGCCATTAATTTCCTAAACCAGACTTCAAATGAAAACTATGAAAATGTTTCCTTCTCGATCCAGCACGTCATCTCCCAGCGAGTGCCCAAAGATAATGTAGTTCACGTTGACTAATCACACCAGCCCCGGCATCTATTCGCTTTTTTCTCTCCTTTAAAACAGGAGCCCAGTCTTCCCGCAGTTGCCACAACTCATCGACAGCAATCTTCAGTTTCTGCTGTAAAATCTCTTCCTGTCGTTCATCGATCAAATGCACCGGAGTTATTATTCTCGGCGCCCTCCAGTCGCCAACAGAATGTTTTTGGCCTTTCCGGCAGATAGAAAGTTCCAACTGCAGATATGCACTCCGATGGCCGGAAGTACCCCAGTCTGCAATCTTGGGTGCAGGACCATAGCCCAACGGGCTTCACAATTTTCGGTCCGTTGTATCTTTCTTCCCTGAGCATCGTTCGTAACAGGGAACTATCCTCGACTTAAACGCATTTCCAGAGATTCTCTATATCGTAACGGTGTCGCATGGAAGGGGGTTTGAAAGGATAGCCCGTCTTCCTTGTTAGTTCCCTGGGGAAAGTATTTCGCTTCCAGTCAACCACAAAAACCTCCTCCAAGGCCGGAAAATCTTTGATAAATGGATACAAGCAGTAATTTTTACAAAGGTGTAAAGGGGGCAGCTCATCATATTCTATAGGGTCGTAGAGACAATCGGTGGGACAATCAACAGCCAGGCGCCGCACTCTCGCAGCTTCGTCAGCATCGAACTGCACATCGCTGCAAGATGTTTGATCTTCAAGCAAGACGTCTCGATCATAATTGAACCACGTTCTTGGCCCCTGAGTCTTGGTCTTGAAAGCGAACTGGTACCCCTTCTTCATGAGATAGATTCGCGCTTCGAAGGAGGTATGAAGAAGCACTGGGACTGGAGCATTGCTGTAGAAATATTGTTCCAGGGGGCATATAAATTGTAGCCGGTCGGAATTCCAGAGCCGCAAACGACAACAAGAATCCTTGCAACTGAATACCACAGCTTTGAGGTGGACCACACGAGCTGGTGTGGCGAGGAGGTAGATTTCCTGCCGGATCTCTGGAGGCAGGCTTTGAAAGTTGGGCATTGCTTGTATGTTTGGGAAATGGATGAAATGGGTAAAAGTAAATAACCTTATGTGGTATTATTTCTGGGGAGTTTGATGTATAAGTACTAAGTAGGTGTAACAATAGAGTTGTTTGTTAAGCATAAACGAAACCAGGAAAGAGTTTCTTGCGGCAAAGGTAAATGCTAGGCTATTTTTATAATCCCCCTCAGTGAATCTTTTACCTGGAATGATTTCATGATATATGTGCATGCCATAATAACTTAAAGAGTTATTTCTCAGAGCATGTTTAGATCAGGGGCTTGACGCAGACTATACCTACAATTTACACTTCCAGATGCTCGATTTGACCATCAATCAAACTTAAATCGAGCAAACTTCGTACACTTGATTCTCACTAAAGCAAAATGAGGACATGTATCTCAGTAGCAGTCAGGGCATTATCCAGCCTTCCATTGGGTATGAGCATACTTCCAGTCTCACGTGGTTGGAAAGTCCCACAAATCGAGATTATCTCACGGGTCTTTTCCATCTGTCTTAACATTTTCTAGGCTCTTTCTGGGCATTTCAATGCCAACCTTTTTGTTACTGTGATAAGTTTAAAGTGTCAGCATCGAATCTTGTAGTAGATGTTTATGTCATGGTGTAATGATGTGTTCTTTTTACCTGTACTGACATGCTGGAGCTTGCTAGAATACCCCAATTAGTGTAATCTGATTGTCCTTGGCCGATCCAAAACGTTTGCTTTCACGGAAATTTTCTTGAAGCATTCCACAACCGATGCGTCGTTCTTGTCGGATATGTTGGTGCTCAGCGTCGGTGAGGAGATGCACAGGTTTGAACTTGGGTAGCTTCCCTTTTGACCGCCCCAGTTTAGCCCAGTATTTCGCCAAATTCAACACCAAATCTTCTCGCTTGTGATCAAGAGATTTCCATTTCTCGTAAGGCTCGCTGAGATACTTTGCGAGATCTGTGTCTTGTGGTATGGACGTTGGAGGGAAAACGGACAAGAGAGTACACCAACGGTTGGGCTTCCATGAGTGCGTGCTCCGAATATCATTTAAGCGATAAAGACAGGGGAGATATGCATCAATTTTTTGGATCTCCGTAAACTTGCAGAGGTTCCTGGTATCGTAGCTGTGTCTCTGTGGAATAGGGTCGGGGAAGAATCTTTCGCTGGACTCCAGCCAAGGCCCGTAAAAATCTACCGTCTTTCTTTGCCACTCAATGAGAAAGACTTCTTGAAGCTCTCCGAAACTCTGAAGAGCCAACCTGACGCCTTGCTCATAGAGTTCGATGTTCGCCCTCTCGTAGGCTATTCTGCGAATTCTTTGGGTATCTCCGAAGGGGAACGGATTAATGCCTTGGTTCATCAAGGCCAGTATCCCTATGTCGATAAATAGGGTATCTCTTTTGAAGTTGAACCAGAATTGCCTCCCACTTGATGGGACTTGGAAATCCAGCTTGTAGCCCGTTCTTTTCAGATAGGCTCGGGATTCAGAACACGTGTGTAGTAGAGAGGGAATGAGGGTGCTGCATGAGAAACGCCCTTTTCTTATGTCGGGCCTTGGGTATGGGTATCGAGTGTGAACAACACGGTCTGGTGTGGCCAGAAAATAAATTTCATGACGAATCTCTAGTGGAAGATCCATCATACGGTGGAAGGACTGCAAAGGCATGGTGAGATGTTAGCTTGCGATGTGGGAGGTTTGCTGAGTTCCTCATCATGAAAGTGGGAGGGGATTCGCTTTTTCTATCTTTATTGACGCAATTAATAAGATTCTTGAATGGCTTTGTTGGCGCTTGGGAGTCGGGCCATGGCCAAATACACTACAAATACAACATTTCTCGTCGTCATCATATTTCCGTATGCTCGCGTACTTTGTCTTTGCCACTGTTATGAGGGCATCACCGATTTAGACTTCATGGCGGGTTAAGAATCGCGACTCTCTCGAAGAGGGGGCAAAAATGTAAGGCCACGATCTTAAATGACAAAAAGACGTAGGACAATATGATACAGACTGAATGCTTTTAGGCTGCCTAATCATTTTTGACCTTGATTTAGTGTCAGGAGTTTTCTTGCTCCCCAAGGCCTTGTCACCACAGCTTCAGGACTGTGACTACGAATGATACTAGTTTATCTGATACATAAAAGAGGTGCACTTGAAACATAAGCTAAGGATAAAAACGAAACCCGTGGCGGAATATTTTGTACGTTCTGCCGACAGGGACACAAGGTGTGATAGTCCGTGATCGACGTTTCAATTGATAGAGATCAGAGGCTTCATTACAAAAGATACAAGACATAAAACTCCGCAGCAACCCAATTGTGCGACGTCTGAGAGAGTGAAGTTTGCGTTCAGTGATGTATCATCACTCAGTTCAATTAAAGTCTATCTCCTCAATTCCTAGTCGATGATGATGGGACTCCCAGCAATGGATCGATGCAGGTGCTACTCTGTACCTGCAGATAGAGCCAGGTACCTGGTTGCTATGTGGATTCTTCCGTAACCCACCTGAATGACCGTACCTAATGTTAATATTGAACACAACATCAATCCACAACGTACAATATTCCATAGATGGCGGAGAATGCAATGTCGTCATTGGTTCTGAGACGCGATTGTAAACAAAGGGCATCAATAACTCCAAGCCTTTGTTTACAAAAAGTAAAAAATGAGGCTTTCTGCACACTCACACAGTGGACAAAGAAACTTCAGGGGCACCCTACAAGGATTAGCCAGGCCAGGTCAACCTAACCGGTGGAAAGGGTCCGCCCGTACCTTGCTTGGACTGGGGATGAAAGACGGGACGCCGGAAGCTTTAGCCACAAGTTGGTAGGGGAGGGTTTAGGAATACATAGCTGTCCGGAAACAGACGAAAACAACAACGATTAGACTTTTGCACGCGACTTGCTCAGGACATACTTTTTATACTGTATCATCACAGAGAATGCAGTTTAGAGGCGTGTCTAAGGCGGACCGGGCCTAGGACACCGGGCCTGCAAAAAGCCACTAAACATCATTAACAGGTTAGCGCAATCTAGTGGGTTCGCAGCCTATCCCCACTGGAACCCAACCCCGACCCTGGCACTGAAGAACTGGGCTGTCCGGGTATCATTGACTGGACGGGATCTTCTTCTCCAAACCCAAGGCACGGCACTCGCTTCAACCCCTGGAGATATCATTTCTTCTTTACATTAGCAACAGGCTTAAGCGAACTGTCACTATCACCTTCTTTCAATTCTTCTTTTTTCTTGTTCGCGTCTCAAACTTGCCATCTTCAATATTTCCTCTCTTGCTCTGCTTGTGCTAGGTTGATGCCTTCATCGTTCGCCTCATCGTTAGTTCCCGCAAGCCCTTCCGTCCCGTCGTCCACCCGCCAACGCTAGGCCCCCCGATAAACAAAATCACCTCTGGACCCCTTACAAACAAAAGCTGTCCGTTTGTCTCGGGCAATCTTGCCAACCGCATTCCTCTTAAAGACAACGACTTCTATTGAACACGATACTATTACCCCACGACACTCCCGCCAATTCGTTCATCATGGAGGATTCCTCCCAGAAGCGCATGAGCGCTATTCCGCGACTCTCCAAGCTACCTGTGCCAAGACCAACTTCAGGAATCCCAAAGCCAGTATCAGCTCTACCAAGGCCTACATCAGTTGTTCGACCCTCGCCATCAAGGGAGAGTCTGGGCGGTGGTGAGCTACGGAATCCTCGGCTTCGTCCTTCAATGTCGAGAGATCAATTACGAACTGGTCAACCCGATCTCCAACAGCGAGCACAAAGACTACGACCTGCTGTTTCCAGAGAACATCTCAACACCGGAACAAGACGCACGTCGCTCATCACAAAACCTACACATCTATCGCCGGCGAAGCCCATGGCTCAACGGATTCCTTCAACGCCACATCGATCGATGGAGCGACAAGCTGATATTATCGAAGAGCAATCTACAACACCCCCATATGATCCTCCAGGAGAAGCCATGGGTGTTCAATTCGATGGAAACATCTTCCCTCGTCAATTGACTCTTACAAGGAGACCTTCAGAGACGTTTGCAACTTCACCATTGTACGATCCTGCCAACAACATCTTCGACCCAAACCAGTCAAGACCACGAACCGCTTCGACCGATGAGGATGATAAACCAGATACATCGAGGGCTCGCTCTCGTAAGCCAAGACCCTCTCTGAGCGAGAGAACCATCGAGACTCTTGCTTCCATTCCCTCTTCTCCTGCCATGATGAAGTCGTCAAACTTTTTCGATCAAGGACGATCAAGTTCACGACCACGTTCACGGGCAGATAGCGGCGGTTCCAGACCAGGTTCGAGCTATGCTTCAGATGCTTCAGTCAGAATTTACAGGACAGAGAGTCGACCGGGCTCTAGTTCAGAACAGTCCGACCTCGGTTACAGCAGTTTTCGAGGTTCCGCAAGTGCCTTCAGAAAGCCCTTAACTCCCATCGATGGAACTCCTCAGAAGCGGTCCTCGGTGGTCGGAAGCAAGACTCCCAATACCCGAGCAGGAGCCTCCAAGCCAGCACCTTTCTCTGACGCGAGAAGCCCCAGCCCTGGCAAGCCTACCATGATGTCTCCCAAGGGCTCACAGTCTATGGCTTTGCGACCTGCCAAGTCAAGGGCTCCTGTACAGGGTTTGTTCAAGAAGCCTTCACTTCCTGCGCTAGGCAAGGCATCGTTGAACGGAACCTCCAACCGTCGTGTATCGGTCAACTCAGCCTCCACTGCATCCTGGGATGGTACGATTCCTTCAGCTGGCAGTTCTCACAATACCTCTCTGACAGCCGACTCGGCCGAGCCCGGGACACCACCATCGGCTCGCAAGTCCTCCGCCGCTCTGCGTGAACAGATTGCTAAGGCAAAGGCTGCGAAACGTGCACAGATGAAGCAGGCAGCTGAGATTGAAACACACCCAGAAGAAGAAGCACCAATTGTCCCTTCGGATAGTGGCTTCGACTTTGGCGTCAACCATGATGATCCTTTCAATACCCGTAAGGGCGAAGATCCTAAGAAGAAGGTTCTCCAGAACCGCGTCAATACTGCAAGAACAACTGGAAGACTTAACATTGCGGCTTTGCACCTGAAGGAAATTCCTGTCGAGGTTCTCAAGATGTATGATCTGGAGAGCATTGGTACCTTTGACGGAAGCTGGGCAGAGAGTGTTGATCTGACACGCTTTGTTGCTGCGGACAACGAGTTTGAAGAATTAGATGATTTCATCTTCCCTGATAGCAACCCCTCTTCGTTCGACGAGGCACAGGCTAGTCAAGGAAGCATCTTTGCTGGTCTGGAGACCTTGGACATGCATGGCAATCTCCTCGTCAATGTCCCCTTGGGATTTCGACGGTTGACTTGCCTGACCTCCTTGAACTTGGTATGTTGTATACGCATTCCTAGTCGTCCTTTTTGCTAACCTTTCTAGTCAAACAATCGCCTCACGAATAACAGTCTGGACACCCTCTCACAAGTCACCTCTCTACGTGACCTGAAGCTTGCAAACAACCTCTTCTACGGCCCCCTCAACCCCGTGTTGTCGAGTCTGAATGAGCTGGAAATTCTTGACGTGCATGGTAACAACATCTCTGCACTACCTCCCAAGGTTGAAAACATGTCGCGTCTTCGTATTCTTAACTTGAGCGAAAATAGCTTCGAGTCTCTACCTTTTGATAGCATTGCCACACTTCCTATTACCGAGCTGAACATCAGGAAGAACAAGCTTAAGGGCACTCTGATTGAGGAGCCCATAGGCTGTCTGCCTCAACTGCACACATTGGACGCTTCTGCGAACCAGCTGCAAAGACTGGTGCCCCTGGGTGCCTCAATCGACCTGCCAGTTCTGCATTCTCTTTCTCTCTCGATGAACCGTCTTCAAGGACTTCCAGACATGACGACCTGGACAAGCCTTTTGACGTTATCAGTCGAAGAGAACAACATCTCAGGAATTCCTAACAGTTTCATGGGTCTCGAGAAACTTCGTCATGCTGATTTCTCTAGCAACGACATCAGAGTGATCCCTCCCGAGGTGTCTCGCATGGATAACTTGTCTATGATTCGACTCAGCGGCAACCCTCTTCGTGACAAGAAGTTCCTCTCCATCACCACCGAAGATCTGAAGGAGGTTCTTGCTGGCCGCCTTGAACCACCACCTCCCTACCAAGAGCCAGCTTCTCAAGTCGGCATCCTAGATGTTCTCGCTGATGTAAAGGGTCCTGACAACACGCAATCGAACCCTGACGCAATGTTTGATGAAAATGACAGGTCAGATGATGATTTCGCTACACCTCCCCAAAGCCCTAACCGTTCCCGATCTCACACTGTATCAAGCCACCGCTCTCGATCGCACACGTTGTCGAACCAGACCTGGCCCGTCAAGCCTGGCGGTATCCTAGATCGATCCCAAACCCAATCTTCATCACTCCATCCCGTCGTTTGCTCTAAAGTCGCTGCCGAACACCGTGTCCGACAAATCTTCCTCCAAAACAACCTTTTTGCTACCCTGCCCAACTCGCTTAGCTTTTTTGCCGAAACATTGACTGCCCTGTCAGTATCGCACAACCAGATGGTTGGCGAGGCGTACCTGACTGAGGAACTGGAACTCCCGGCTTTGAGGGAACTTAACTTGGCATCAAATCACATTACTGGTCTTGGAGCACTTGTGCAGTTCTTGCATGCACCAAGTCTTGAGAAGATTGACGTGACGATGAATCGCCTCAACGCTCTCCCAACAAATCTGAAGGAGTCTTTTCCCGTTCTGAACGTCTTGCTAGCCAGTAACAACCACATCGTCGATCTCGAACCAGATATGATCAAGGGTCTCAAGATCGTCGACGTGAGCAACAACGACATCGCCCATCTGAACCCTCGAATTGGTCTTCTTGGTGGACCAGGCGGACTCGAGCGTTTTGAAGTGGCAGGCAACAGATTCAGAGTTCCGCGATGGAACGTGATTGAGCGAGGCACAGATGCCACCCTGCGGTGGCTCAGGGGTCGTGTGCCCGTCGCTGATATGGCTTCATGGCAGGGAGATGATGATGAGCCTGAGGTGGATTGATTATGAGCTGTAGACTTGGCGCTGATTGGTATGCACTTGCTATGGGTGGTTTTCGCTTCTTGGTACATATTTTGACGTATTTTAGTTTTATTACTGGGGACTATATACCATCTTGCTTTCTTGTTAATATAATTCGACCTGGCATTGTGCAAGATTCACTCGCATCTGGCGGCTCCAAGCCCGCGATTACATGCCAATCCTTGCAATTCCCATAATAAACCCTGCCAAAGAAAGGCCGTTTACCCCAATGGTTCAAATTCTTCATCTGATGGAAACTCATGTGGCCAAATAAAGCACTTATCTGCGTCATCGATGAAATCGAAACTGTTTCGCTCACAAGTCATGATTGTTCTCCTTCCCGCCCAGAAGCAAAGAACTTCTGATGTTGATATAGGGCGTAACTAGTCTAAAGGTCTTCCGAGAGATACTAAACTTACCTAAGGCGTTTCGTCACTTAGGATAAAGGTCCTAAATATTCTCGCCTCGCTTTGTCCCCTCTCTTAGTATGCATTGGTGGTTCTGATTCTGAGGAGTCAAAAGCCCCAGGGGAAATCGTTCTTATTTGGTGGGTTTTAGGAGCGATTCTCGATAGGAAAGCCCCATAATCGTGGGCGACGATTATCGAGGGAATTATTCGAGACGAGTATATTCTTGTACATGGGCCTGCCCAACCTTCCACCAACAGGTTTGCTGAAGTACACTAACTTTGTTGTTAAACTTTGGCATGGAATCTTGAAAAGCTTCCACGGCAGTGCTTCTTTCTTAATGGCCTTAGTTTTAGCTTTTGGAAATTTACCAATCTGTTGCTGTTAATTGGAGAGCTGGTCTTCACGTGAAGCAGCCAGCGAGGATATCCACACAGCTTCTTGTTAACCACGATTGACTCTCGAGGTTAGTTTGAGTTGCCAAGCATGACGACACGCGCCAGACTGCTCTTATCCGTATCTTCGGGGCTATTGATCTGGTTCTGAGGAGACCCTTGACGATTTCCTTGAGTTCAGGGCAATGGATGTAAGGAGAATCCACGAGCATCCGGCTCACAAGGCTGTGGATTAGTCTTGATTGTTGGTCCATCTTTGGCTTGCCTACAATATTGATGTATGAGAAGATTCTTTCGATTTTTGAGTCTATATGCTAAACGATTAAGGTTAGATAGGAGGGAACGAATCATGAAATCCATTGTCTTGGCTTATAGGCTCTCAGTTGCCGTGACTCACGCACAACTAAAAGCATCTGATGCTGAGGTCAATGAAATCATTCGTTCCTTCGTCTCTTCACTAACACGGGCGTACCCTATTGGATGCCTTCTGGTATTGAAAGTCTTCTTCAAACTTTGAAAGTTGCTCGTGGTTATCTGGGGCAAGAACCTTGGACACCGTGAACATGAAGTCTCAATGGACGAGGCGACTCAATCAGTATCAACACGAACTTTATCACCGAGTATAAAGCACAGAAATATCCCTCCCTATGAGGGAACGTTTCATCACTACTCTCAACATCGTGAAACATTCTTCGAGTATCCCTCAATCACGCCGATATACGCGCGCGAAAACTACAAGACCAGCCCACGCACCAGCGCAAGCGACACTTCACGATAACATCACATTACACACCTTGCACGACCTAGAACCACAATCAAGACCTTTTACATCTTCACGCATCGTCACCATGCATCCTATAATACAAACCATCGGCCTCGTGGCCCGCGACGTGTCAGATAACAACAACGTTCTGAGGGACAAAGCCCTGGGCCCTTCCGCAACCATCAGGCTCGTGGCAGCAATCACAACAAGCGGCTGGATTACCTTCGGCTTGATAATCGGTCTGGTACTCAACACGCGCGGGAAAGCTAGTAGTTTTGTCCCAGAGTGGTATCTCGACTCCAACGGCTCGACCTGGGCAAAACTCGCTGTGGCAGCGTGGTGGGTGTCTATAATTCTGTTCTGGCCTGTCATCTGCATGGTTTATGTTATCTGGGCTGCTGGAAGAGGTATTCGGAATTTGTTTTCCAAGTGTGGTGGGAAGACGAAGCAAAAAAAGGAGAGGGAGACTTCTGAGGTTACTCTTGTCTAAGGATATCACGAACTGTTTGGTGTTTTGGTGTTACAGGTTTGGAGTTAGGGAATGCAGATTGGGATATTCTATTTAACAGTCACTTTTGGATGGTTTCATTCATTCGTTTCAACATTGAGAGATTTCTCCACTGGCTTTCATCCTGTATCTGTTTCGTTTGGTTTGTTTGGTTCGGCTCAGTGGGTTTGATGTCTCGGGCACTGACAGATAACGCCTGTGGATCGTTTCACAGGCCGCGATCACCGAACTTCACCTGGGACCCCTTCTAGTTTAGTGCCTAAAAACAAGCATCATCCTCCACTGAAAACACACAGGCGCGTGCCCGACGGAAAAACCCTTGTTCCCGGGTCTTTCATCTTCAACCAAGCTAGCTTCTCATTTCTTGGAAGCAACCAAAAACGACGGCGTCACAAGCCGAAGCATTTCTCACTTGTGTCTACCGTTTCCTACTTGTATTGTGCTTTTATATCCCCATTGCTCCTCTTCCACTTAAGGTTCTGCGATCGATTGTTTTTCCCTCGTCACAATCGCTGTTTACTGTGGATCCATATCGCGGCGCGTTGTGCGTTGCGTTGCGCTGCACGACAACGCATAGAGTTTGATTTGGAAAGGATAATAAACATACGCGCATGCAAAGCACATGTACGCATTGAAGACCGCAGCGATATATATCACCCGCTGTCGAAGGTCCGGCTTCCTCAGCTGACGGATCGGAACGACGAGAGCTGTTGACGCGACTTGGTTGCCTGGGGAATTATTTGAGAGCAGAACACGATTGCTTCAACATGACTTCTCCCACCGAAGCCACACAGGCCTTGCAAACCTTACAGGGCGATACGATCGTTGTTAGGCATCCTCGCGAGCGCCAGAACCCCACGACACCCCAACCCCAGGAAGCAGGACCCCAAGATCCAGCTGCGGTGACATTACCTTCAACAGAGATTCCGAACTCGCCCATCGATCCAAATGAGTCTTTCAGAACCGAAGTTAACGAAGATCGACCGGCCGTTACTGTTATCCCATCGTCACTTACACCGCCCCCCTCGACTCAGGTTAACAGCCATGCCAGTCAAGCTGGTCCCGGTCCCTCCAAACGAAAGTTCTCTGGCTCCCAGCAGTCGTCAACACTCTTCTCCCCGCCAGCTACCGTACCCAATAACATTCGCGAACGCCCTGTGACAACAGAATTCCTCCCCCCCGCTCCACATCAGGTCCTCGAAGCGTCCGCCGACGAGCTTCGTGTCATGCTCCAATCAGCTCTAGCAGAACAACAGAAGCTCAAGATGGAGACAGCTCACCATAAGCTACAGTATAACTTGTTGTCTATCCAGGCCGACGATGATGCCAAGCGTGCTGCTGTGGAACACGAGATGATGCGTCGCGAGGTGGACGCGCTACGGAATGCAGAATTCACCCGAATGGCTAGAAAAGAATTTGATCAGCCGTCCGAGGCATTACAAACAAAGTACTTACAGATGAAGACGCGGTATGAGGCCATGGTGCAAGAGAATGAGATCCTCCAACGCCGGGTCCAAACGGCTAAGAAAATCATCAAGCAAAGCGAGGATGAAAGCATCGCTCTTCATGAAGAGCGAGATATGTTGCTGAGACGAATACGCGAGAACAGAGAGCACATGCAGATGCTCTGTAGGCCTGGGGGTATATTTCACGCAGTTTTGACACCCAGACAGAAAGTCGCTGTCGCGACACAAGGGCATAGAAACTCTCAACAGCAGCAGACATCTAGATTACAAGGCGAGCATGGTCTCTCGGCTTTGTTGCAGGCTATGAGCCAGGATAACAACAGCGCACCTTCGACACCGATGCATTCTCACCGCCCTGCACCACGCGTCGGGAAACACCACCGCAACTCGCAATCCATGTCGTCTCTGCCCACGACGCCTATGAACCGGCCGGTGGGTACAAACGTTGGGCTTCTTCCATCGGTGGATCTGGTACCTCACTCGGAGCCTCATCGATACTCCCAGAGACAGTTCATTCCTACGACACCTATGGCCAAGACTGACCGCCGCCGTAGGAGTCGAGAGAGCACTATTTCAGCAGACGATAATGAGGAGCTAGCCAGACAGGCACTTGAGTCGGTTGCCGCAGCTCAGTCGTTTACATCACAGTCACGGGACCGGAGCGACCAGGACGGGGAGGTGTTTGATAGCCAGGCCAGTCAAGCTGCAGCAGAGATGCTGCGACGAGATCCGCGGCAGAGCTTTGAGGTGGCTGAAACCTTGAGGAACACACCAGGACCAATGGAGAAGACAGTTCGTATGCAGGAGAGATTACTTTCCCATCGAAATGGAGATGGCGACAAGCGAAAATTCAGCGGCAACCATTCATCTACCGAGGAGATACGGCTCGATCAAGCAAGTCCAGCGAAGAAGTCCAAAGTGGTTGAACCACTGGCAGATGGTCAAGATAAGCTAGGACTGGGGATTCAGTATAGACAGTGAAATGTCAGGTCAGAAGCAGATTGCAAATGGAGTTCGGGGTACGATTATAACGACAGGGGGCGTTGAAGGCATTGCATTTGGCGAGCTTGTATATATATGTTGGCGTGATCAAAAGAGGGTAGAATGCTACAGCGGAAATTATGCATAAATGGAAAGATTGTTCAAGTTCCAACAGTACTGAATCTCAATCAGAATGTGAATGTCTCATGATGAGTGGTGCACAGCCATTGACGCCACACGTAGGGATCTTACCCGACGCTCCGACATTTCAAGCCACACTCGACAACATTACCCGAAGTCTGAAGCCGGTGTCGAGGATCCACTTTCGGCTCATGGCAACGGGACGGGAGTGTTCCGGCTTTCGGCGGGGGTGGAGGGTAATGGGTAATGGGATATTTACTTACCCGGCTCATAAACACTTCTCTCACTTCTCATCATGAACCTTTGATCTCTTCTTTTCTCCTTCATCTTATCAGTTGGCTCCCCTCTAACCCCATAATCTCCCATATACTCCATACACCATCATAATGTCGGCCCGTCTTCACAAAGGCCTTCAAGGCGTCCTCGCCAAATCCCCTTCCGACACCGTAATCCTCTCCGCCGTCCGCACTCCCATCTGCCGCTCCTACAAGGGCCAGCTCAAGGACGCATACCCTGAGGAGCTCCTCGCCAGCGTCCTC
This sequence comes from Fusarium acutatum, assembly GCA_012932015.1. Classification (NCBI taxonomy): domain Eukaryota; kingdom Fungi; phylum Ascomycota; class Sordariomycetes; order Hypocreales; family Nectriaceae; genus Fusarium; species Fusarium acutatum. Next base: position 48,704 of record JAADJF010000029.1, read on the forward strand.
AAAGCCACTCTCAAAGCACACCCCGAGGCCCCCGTCGACGATGTAGCAGTCGGCGTTGTGCTCTCCGAGCTCGGCGGCTCCAAGGCGGCGCGCATGGCTCTCAACCACGTCGGCTTCAAGAACACCACCAGCTTGTACACCGTGAACCGCGCGTGCTCTAGTTCGCTGCAGGCCATCGCTGCTGTATCGGCGCAGATCCAGACGGGCATGATCGACACGGGTATCGCGGCTGGTATGGAGAGCATGACGAGGAATTACGGAAGCAGAGCTATTCCTGTGGATGTGTGGCCGGAGCTGAAGACGTCGCCTAATCGCCATGCGCAGGATTGTATTATGCCTATGGGTTTGACGTCGGAGAACGTTGCGGAGCGATATGGTGTTTCGAGAGCTGATCAGGATGCTATGGCTGTTGAGTCGCACCGTCGTGCTGCGCGTGCGAGAAAGGAGGGTCGTTTTGCGGAGGAGATTGTGCCTGTTGAGACGAGATTCCAGGAGGTTGATAAGCAGGGTAACAAGGTTGGCGAGGAGAAGCGCATTACTGTCACTGCTGATGATGGTATCCGCGAGGGTGTTTCCATTGAGGCGCTTGCTAAGCTCAAGCCTGCTTTCAAGCCCGACGGCGCTTCAACGGCTGGAAACTCAAGCCAAGTCTCCGACGGTGCTGCCGCCACCCTCCTCATGCGCCGAAGCACAGCAACCGCCCTCGGTCTCCAAGACCGCATTATCGGAAAATTCGTCTCGGCCGTGACAGTCGGCTGCGACCCCGATGAGATGGGTATCGGCCCCGCTCTCGCCATCCCCAAGCTCCTTGACCAAGTCGGTCTCAAGACAGAGGATGTGTCACGGTGGGAGATCAACGAGGCGTTTGCGAGTCAAGCGCTGCACTGTGTGAGGGAGTTGGGACTTGAGGATGCGTGGGCGAAGGAGAAGGTCAACCCTGACGGAGGCGCTATTGCGCTGGGACATCCTCTTGGAGCTACGGGAGCGAGAATGACGAGTACGCTTTTGCATGGACTTAAGAGGGATGGAGGTGAGGTTGGTGTTGTGAGTATGTGTGTTGGTACGGGTATGGGTATGGCTGGGTTGTTTGTTCGGGAGTAGACTGATATCCGGGGAAAGAAAGTTAAAAAGTAGATTAGAGTAAAATTGAATATTGGGTTATACTACGCTTGATATTGAGAAGGGGGATGTTGATGATTGTTGAAGCATGGGAGAGGAAACTGAGGTGGTGATATCCGTCGGCAGCTTGTAGTCTCGAGATGCAACGGCTTGATAGCATCGATACGTTCCCGTAAAACAGCCAACTTCGGTTGGCCATCGTCTCAACTACCAGTGATCCAATGGTCAAATATTAAGAAGTTTAATGTGGCCAAACCAGCAAAGCATCCCATCAGCCTGGGACTACAAAACCTGTCTGGAACAACCAGGTGTCCTCGGTGGCATTTCTCAGGAGATGCCGATTTTGGAAAATTGATGTGGACAAAAAACGATGGGCTTAGGCCTGGGAAAAAAAAGAAGGTGTCGCTGTCAAACGGGTTAATATAATAACCATGGTCTGCTTGAGTCCTGATGTGCCAACGGCAATTCACTCGTGATTGGCTGAGAACAGCGCAATCTACACATGCATGCATTGTCAGTTCATCGTATGATAATCCCAAGTGCCAGCATTTCTTCATCAGAACCAACACCCATCATAACTTCTTCAGCTTCAGGGTAGTGCAGCTGGCCCTTATTTGGAAAAGGGGGTTTCCGGAACGCCGGTCATTGAGCTAGCAATACCAACGTTATCAATCATTGACTAGACTAACGATCTATGAATACTAGACCCAACAGCTGGCGTGCTGTAGCTCTGGACATCATCTAAGACACTTGTCCATGCCTGGGCTTGGTTGGTCAATGGTCTGTTGCAGGGTATGAATGTGGCTTGCGTCGAAAGGCTGACTGCAGGCATTTCAGGGAGACACAAAGAATGCTTGCTTTGCTTTGTTTGTTGGGTTGGGTTGGATTATATGTATTCTAATAAAAAATATTTTCGCCCCTTGCTTCTCTTCCCAATTAACCCATCAATCACTCTAGTCATCTAACGTAGAGACAAGTGAACCAATTAATCATGCCTGCCCCCCAAACGCCAAATAATAATAACAATGATGATGATGATGATGATACAATTCGTGTCTATACGACTTCAATGTCGATGATGTTCGACTTGAATGGCCCTGTTAGAGTCTCGTTTGCTGGTGTGCCCTCCTCGAATGATGTGTAGTCAACATTCTTCTTCTCCTTGGTCCACACAGCATTCCACGTCCCCTTTAGCTGCACCGTCGCGCCCTCAAACACCTTGTCCATCGGAACAACAGGTTCCTGGAGGGTGAATTCCCAAATGGCCGATCGGCCAGGCAGAATCTCAATTAGAGCATCATCAGAAGGCGGCCAGAGTCGTGATGCTTCAATCTGCATGATGTCAAGTGGTTTGCTGTCGCCCTTTGGCGTGATGTAAAGAATGCCAAGAGAAATGCCCAAGGGGTCCAGGGGTGAGCCGTAGCTGAGGATAGTGACGGGCTCGTCATTGTTGTTTCTTACTGTTGCGCGGATGAGAACAGGATCTTTCTCCTCTTGGGTGATGGAGACGTCGAGTTTTTTTAGTGCAGCTGGCATCCTGAATGATAATGCGACGTCTGGTACGTAGCCTGTTGGTGTGAAGAAGGCGATGAAGGTGAGTGCGACTGTGAGGCCGATGAGTAGGCGTACAGCTGAGGACGCGAAGATGGCCATGGCATGAGCTCAGTTTTTGAACGGAACCCGCAAGGCAACAATGAAAAAAATGAAATGAGTGAGTTGACGTCAAAGGAACAAGGGATTGTTTCAGTCCCTGTATCACGTAGATAATGGCATAAAGGAGAGTGAGGTGAGTGTGAGTGTGAGGATGAATGAAGATTTGATCCCCAAGAGAATGAAATGAACGTGCAGAGGAGCTGAGCTGAGCCGTCGGAGTACAGTACGTCCCATTAAAATAACTTAAGATCATAATTAACCTTACGTCTGAGCTAAAAAGGTACGCGACTGCTTCCCCTAACCTAACGCAAGATCCAGGGGCTCACGGTATCTCACGTGCATTTGATTTGCATTGCATTCTTTGTGCTGTGCCGCTTATCCTCCCTTATAAAGGTGGCGCAAAGAAACTGTTATTGCAGTTTAGTCCAGGGTCTACTCTGAGCTATTGAACGCCGCTATGGAGACTTTTACTGTTTAGCAGATTCCATCAGTCGCTAGCTCTTGTTCGCTTGGCGCGGATTGTGGGCGGCGGTACCGAGTTTGATTCGAGTGCCACGGGCAATCCTCCGGGTCTAGCGAGAAAAGTTTCAGGGCAGAATCCGTAAGCGACGTTTTCGAGAGCCAATTCAATAACGTTAAACGGTCGCGTGGCCCAATGGCAAGGCGTCTGACTACGAATCAGAAGATTCTGGGTTCGATCCCCAGCGTGATCATTATTTTTGTTAATTAACCTTTTCCGTGATATCTTTTTGCTAGCATGTCAACTGGTATCGCTTGTTGGCGTTTAGATGCCTGTCGAACCCTCTACGGTGCTCCCTTTAATGCTAGGAATGGGGTGATCGATCTGAGCATTATGCCACAGCAGTCAGTGCAAAGGTACACTAGAACCCTATAATTATCACCATAATACGAGTAATGCATATCTTGAACAGCCATAAAATGCACCAGCATTGAAGGTTGACTGGTAATACTTGGACTGTTGCGCAACTCGTTGCAACTACTGCTGTCTGCTTTAGATGGACTGGTCCAGGGTAAATGGTGACATTTTGATCCGCAACTAGAACCCAGCATCTGGAAACATCTAACCCGGGACCAATTCTTCCAGTGACTGACATATTCTCATGGTGCTCTTCAATAGACGAGTCTAACAGAGAAGGGTGCCAGCCCAACTTTACTGAAGATTGTCGCTATATTGAACAACATGAGTCTAAAGACACTTGCAACTACACTATAAACCCTTGTGCGGTATCATTTCCATGGTGCTTCAACCCACGCAAACGTTTCCTTCCTGTGCCCCATGGGCAAGTTTGATAGCTTTTCCAATGGATCAATGCTGCACCTCTGCAAAAGTCTAACATGAACATAATTCTTCCTCCCAATGAGTTATCACATCCATGAATGCCTTGTTCTCGTTATTCTTGATACCACAAACTGATGCCTTTAACTGGTCCTAGCATCAGAATATCTCGACAAACGCGACAAGCCAAACAAACAAGACTCACATGCAACGATCCATAGCCTGCAGACTATTCAAGAACGTCTTACCAATATAACTCTTCCACCGTAATACGCAAGTCAGGTTCTCAAACTGGTCCAAGCAAGTTTGTTTGACTTAGATTTGGCACCTGCTCTAAAAGATTTCGAGTCAATGCTCCGTGCCGATCTTTGCACGTTATTCTCGAGTATCATGGGTCTATCAGGCCGGAGATAAATCGATCATCCTTGCAAATCTTGTCAGATATGAGAATGGAAATGATCGGAGGCTGCCGTATAAGCTTAAGTGGTAGTGTGGAGGGGCTTGTTTTGACGTTGGGGATATGCAGCGTAGTGGAAAGCCAAGACGTCTCGAGATTCTTGACTGTCAGATCTATCAGTTTACCGAAAGATCGTATGGTACAATATTTTCAGCTCGTTGGTCGTTGACGATCATAGCTGCCATCGAAACAGTTATTACCATCTTGAAATCACATGCCGTCAGCAATCTGATACACCATCATGCCCAGTTCTTCTACTCGAATCCGTAAACAATTCCTCATCCAATAATCTCAACTCATAACGCTATAGAAACGGCCCGTCAAACAACAAACCACAATCTCCTTCCTCAACGGCCCAAAGCCGTCTCAAGTCGAACGGGGAATCACCTTGTTTTAATATATTCACAAACAACCCTTCCAATCTCGTAACCTGGCTTTACGACGATCTCTTATAGCTCCAACCGATCCTATTGTGGGGCGTACTCATCCCAGCTGACGATGCTACATGGTGTGTTTCGAAAGGGCATGACGCCCGGACCTGACTTTGATCCTTTTTTAATCTTGGGAGATCTTCGATTTTGTTACATCGAACAGAGTCAATTGAGAAAGTTAAGGTTAATTGTGTGAATCGGAAGATAAACTCAAAAAGCGAAAATAGCATAAACATACGGCGATGGTAGAGGATGGGTGATGTTGGGACTCAATTTTCGGACAATTAATTCGAGAATCGCCAAGATTGGAGAGCGGAAATGGCGCGTGTCAAACATATTGACATGTCCGAAACGAAACCCTGAATCGGTCCACACCAAGACGGATCAATATCGTCGCAAGTCCCCTGCTCTTAAGTCCAGACGAGTCGCAGGGTATCAAGTCTCCGTTCGTATAAGTATTCACGATACCTCGATTCCCTCAGCATGTCTTCATCCTCTTCACAACAGCCATTCCTTTCATTCATTCATTCGTTCTTTTTTCATTCTCTTCACTCCTTTTAAACCACATTCGTTCGATCTGGTCTATCGTTCAAAATGAAGCTGCTTGCTGGTCTTGCTCTCGCCTCTATGGCTGTCGCTGCGCCCCTGGTGGATAAGCGCGCTCCTACTCCCTTGAACGTTGAGTTGAAGATGCAGGGAAACTCAAAGGTTAAGGCTGTTATCACCAATAATGGGAAGAACAACTTGAAGCTTCTCAAGGTTGGAACATTCCTTGATACGGCCCCTGTTGAGAGGGCTCAGGTTTTCTCTGCTGGTAAGACTTTCTGCATGTGAGGTAGTGTTGGATGGAGTGAGCATGTAGCCTGTCTTGGTGTTGAGGGTTGAATCGGCTTATGGAACTCAACCCTCGCCAGCACAGCAGGGAAACATTCTCTGACACACCCCCGACACTACTCTTCGCTCAGTCACTACCCACATAGCATCACACTTACTGACCTCCAACAGAGAAAAAGACTGTCCCCTTTGACGGTGTTCGCATCGCCCTCGACACCACCCAGCTCGATGACACTGCCTTCCAGAGCATCCCCTCCGGCAACTCCTATGAAGTCGAGTTCGACATCGCCGAGTTCCACGATCTTTCCGCCGGCGGCAAGTTCAGCATCCTCTCATCCGGCGCCCTCTCCTTCGCCCAGGAGAACTCCACCGAGTTGATAGGCTCAGTCCCCTTCTACTCAAACCGTCTCGACGCCGAAGTCGACGGTCCCCAGGCCTTCTCCGTCCGCACCGCCTTCCACCAGAAGCGTGCTCAAGTTCAGAGTGACTGCTCTGGTAGTAAACTCCAGGTTACCCAGGCTGCTCTGTCGAACTGTGCTAGACAGGCTTCTGCTGCTCAGGAGGCTGCTTCCAACGGTCCTGCTGCGAAGGTGGAAGAGTACTTTAAGAACTCTGACGCTGCGACTCGCTCGACTGTCGCTGATGTCTTTGCCAAGATTGCTGCTGAGTGTGGATCCACTAATGCCGGAGATACTCGATACTACTGTACTGATGTTTACGGCGCGTGCCAGAACGGTGTTCTTGCGTATACTGTTCCGGGTGGAAACTACATGGCCTACTGCGATCTATACTTTGAGCGCCTTCCTGCTACCACTTCAACTTGCCATGCTCAGGATCAGGGTAACACCAACTTGCACGAGATGACCCATCTTACTCAGATTAAGGGCACTTCTGACTATGGTGGTTATGGATATAACTTTATCCAGAGCTTGACTGCCGAGCAGAACATCAACCACGCTGATACTTATGCTCTGTTCGCCAACGCCGTTAGTCTGGGATGCTAGAGGGTCGATGGGACAGGTAGCACATAGGTGCAACGGAGGAGTGTGTTCGAGGGTCTGGGAAATTTTGGATCATGTAGGGCACACAATAATGGACGGCGTTTTGAAGGCGGAACTTGTATAGGCAATCCACTAGATTACGTGAAACAACGCTGAATGCAAATGTCCGTATGAGAAGGGCCGTTTGATGATACTCGCTTGGGAGACCAAACACTATATGTTATAACAGAAGCTGCTAAGACGACGCGAAACCGTCTGATGCGATTATAGATTGTTTAAGTGTGTCACTTGAAAAGTCACCGCTGGGTGACCTGTGCTGAGAAAGAAGTCAAGCATGTCCTCTTTGACACTTGACACTTGCTCGGCTGTGGTAGGAAACCTTCCTGAGTGACAAAGATTAACTACTCGGAGAGCCTAAAGACCAGCCATAGAAGTCTGCCAACGTCTGAGCGGGCTGGACAGTGTCAGAGTCTCGAAAATACGTGGATTCAGTTCATTAAGTCATTGGCAAAACAAACAAAGAGTAGGCAGTGACTATTGAGGCCGATAGCGCTGAGACGGTAGCACGCTTATTTCCTTGGGCAGAATATCACAGCGGGTCCAGAAGCTTGCACAATCCATCATAGAAGCGCTTGAACTTCCAATGGCTGTACTCCTCAAGTGTGCTGCGATCCTTCTCAAGAAATCCGAAGCCGAACTGGAAGAACTCAGCTGTCATGGCATCCTTCCAGCCCGGACTTGTTACCAGCCGCTTCCTCTCAAGTTTCCTGCTCCGCAACTCGGCGTGGTCCTGAATTTCTTTTTCAAGTGGCTTCCACTCAGCAATCTCAGATAGCACCATCATCAAAGACCAGACGTGGTCGGACCAGAGAGGTTTCCCTGCTTGGTATTCAGGGTGTTGGTACACCTCGGGAGATGCTTGTCGCGCTCAGTTGAGAATATAGGGCGTGGTAAGAGTTGGGTCGGAATTCATGAAGAAGACGAAGCTTTCGGTCCGCAGAGCTGGGTGATCAATCCGAAAGTGGACGTACAGGGACCGGACCTGTGTTGCTATAGTTCTGCCAAGAGCACGCCTGTGTTCCGGGGAGGGTTTTGGGATACGTGTGATGGCATCGCGCAGATCGATAGGCTGCTCAACGTACTTGTAGACTAAGGCGATCCTGGGCCCATAGTTGAAGAAGTGATCAAATACCAGCGTGCGAGCCTCTTCTGGTCGGTTCTCATCTGTGGGTAGCCTCTCTCGAACCGCTGCCAGACATTGCTCCAAGGTCTCTGGCCTCGCTGTCATCCATTCGATCAATCCGGAGAAGGTATGCTCACCACTAGGCCATGTGGCTATGTATCGAGGGCCTTCTAGGTTCGAGTCGACATTATCTATCCAGTCTGGCATTTTTCTTTGCGTTAGTTGTTGAAGTTTAGTTGAGAATTTTCACGTTACGAGTGGTAGAACTAAGACCTAGGCTTCGAGATTGGAAACTAGGTGGAATGTATACAATTAAGTTAAGTAAGTACATTGGTGCCACATGGTGATGCGCAAAACGCGGCTAGAAGGGAAGAGGAGGATGGCTGCATCCCGCAACACTATAAACTTACATCACTATCCCATGTTAGGAGATAAGCATCACGTCGAAATCAGCGTAGAGCCAATCCGTAAGTACTATCTCACACATTGTGTAACCCACAAGGGTCACTGTTTTCAGAGCAAGACTTCCGGCCAGCCGTCCAGGCCGTAACCGCCCGTAGACACAAGTGAAAGCCCGCAGTCCAACAATTTGCAGCGGCATCTTATCTGAGTTTTGGTTGTACACGTCCCTTCCACCGAAAAGAAAAGCAACGGTTACCCGCCTAGGTACTTATCTATTCCTGTCCAAACATCAGGCTCAGAATTGCCTAGAACGAAGCTCCAAGGTATGGTCTCACAATTCACCAGGCCCCTCAAGAAATATTAGCATTAAGCTATTCCCAATGCCTATCTCTCCTATGCCTTACGAAAAAGTTTCGGTCTCGGTCTCGGTCGCAGAGTTCTGCCTGACGTTCGTTCTGACTCCCCCGAGGAGTTGGACGGTGCATCCCCATCCTGTGATTACCTCTTACGCTTGCGACCTTTCTTCTCCCTCAGGTTGCCGGGCCGCGCAGACTTGAAAGACTCTCCGCGTCTGGCTCCTGGCTGTGCCGGTGGACTGGGAGGCACGTCAAACGATGCAATAGCCGCCAGCTTAGGTTGCGATAGCTGCATGCTCTCATCGCGTTGCATGGATTGGACGAGCGTCGCGGGTACCGTCCGTGCCCAGTCCATGAGGACAGGTGATGCAGGGTTTATTGGTGTCGTTCCGCTAGGCTGAGGCGAAAGCGGCGGTGCTGCTGAACTCAAGGTGGCACCTGTCGGCCAGTTTTGTAGTAGTAGTTCAAAGCAGGCGGAACAGGCGATACCCCAGGTACTCACACGCGGGAAGCAGTGGCGCAGTCGTCAGCAACGACACCTCAACCAGCGAGAGGCACTCTTCGCAAAACTTGCGGCGGTCGGATCACTAAGAACACATTGACGCAAGCGGAAGCCTCGCCACGAACAGCATCCCAACGCCACAACAGGCAGCGCAAGACGTATAAGAAGGAGCGGGCAAGCCGAAGGCTCGCGAAGCTGGAGCCTGAGTACGGGATGCTAGAGGATGCTAGAAGGAGGTGAAACACGACCCGCGATAAGCAAGGCAGTGGGCGAAGACGCGTTGATTAGGTAGGTAGGTACTTTATGCACTTTATCGAGCTCGGTCTCGAGCTTGGTGGCCGCGATTGTTTGTACGGAAAGTTGGCTTAGATGAAATCACCAACGTGCTTTTAGTACTTCTCTGTTCCTCCATCAAAGCGTGATAACATGACAATGCTCAGGTCCTATGTCCTCTAATCGTCAAGCATCACACCTCGGACACCGGGTCCCGTTAGATTCGCCAGTATAAGCCGTGGGACAAATTGGCGTTGACGCAGCTCAACCAGTCTCAGGCCAACACGTCCAACTTCAACATCCCGACAACTCTACGCTGAAGTCATAGTTCCTTGCCTTTCATGTGCCTATTTTTCATTTGTTCAACCAGTCCGGTGATAAAACCAGGCTTCTTTCGTGACTTCTAGTCCTCGCGCCCTGGAAGTAGACGTTAATGCCTTCTGGAGTGCTGTACCGTAGAGACTTCTAGGGTACATAGAAGTTGATTGCGGCGCGGAGGTCATAGCCACAAGAGAAGCAGGTTGAAGGACCCTCCTAGCGGCACTGAAATCTTTAGCTATTTGCCGCTTCCCATTGTTGGACATGGAACGATCGCTTTTCGCAGCCACGTGAATTGCTGAGATGTCGTCAGATATCATCTGGTAGTCTGTTATACTGAGCGCACTAGCAATCCGAGCGTAGACATTGTGGTAAAGTAGAGACTGAGGTAGGAACGAATATGTAGGAAGTCAAGCGGTTGGTTACTTATGACTCTAGAGTGAGGTGGTGTTGGAAATGTAAGTGACCACGGCGTTACCAAACTTGATGGATGTCTCTTAATTTGTCACGTGAGCATACCTGCAAAATGCTTACCTTCGGTACATCGTTGGCTACAGATAGATATCTGGCGGCCCCACCTCCTTCAGCTACGGTGGAAGCCTAGACCAAAACTGATATCGTGAAGGTCAAGAAGGTTGATCAGGTGCCAAGCAGTGATAGCCCAATGTAATCGGATCCTGCCGAGTTTCAGTGATCTTCTGGAGATCTCGAGTTTCAATGCCCAACAGCTTTGGTTAGAGTTGGGAAGACATGATTGGGTCGGAGATGGCGTTGCTCATGTGGGTCGAGCCTGGGCTTGTGTCTTGGTTTCTCGACGTCATCGCACAGGAGAATCTCCCCGCGACGTGAGGTCCTTGGTTGCACAACAGCTCCAGTCAAGGATGAGTCTTGAGGGGACTACCCAAGCTGACACGTCCCCGTAACAAGTTTGTTATTTCCCAAAAAGAAATTCGGTAAGAATTTGCTATTCCGATGGACAAGTTGCACAAACCCCGATGCTGCAGTTACCCGTTGGAAATTCCATCTGCCGGTGAGCTATTCAGGCCCTGGGCCAAGAAACCCAAATGCAACGCAGCAGAGCCCGAGCGGCGAGCTTTGGGCTACCATAAACGATCAAAGAAAACACGGTTCGTGGCGTTGATCTCGGTAAAGACGAGAATGAGAACAAAGCCCGCCCTTTGAGGCTATCCCCTCCATCGTTTAGTTCCCCTTCAGGGGAAGACCCTGCAGGCTTGAGAAACTTTGTTCCTCCCTGTGGGCTTCTTGTTTGTCTTTTGTTAACGTCAAGATGGAGAAGAGTAGATTAACCTAATAAAGATGCCATTTTTAGAAGTGCACACTCGGATCGGCCCATTTGGATGATCATTTTCCTTGGTAGTAAAACACCAAGACTTGACATTCGTAAGTACTTACATTCCCCTGCCTTAATTATATGGGAATTCGCATATGGTTCTACAGATTTGATCAGTTATCGAGAATTATCTGACTGCTAACAATTTTCCTACAGCCTCAACTAACCCCAGTCCCTGCATTTCATGTGCCATAATCCGGCTTTTGGCTATGCCGGCCCACTTGGTTTGTGCTTGGGCGTCGAGACCACTATCGAAGCGAATGGGCGTCAAGTTACAGTGGTGGTTCTTTGTGTGAGCTTGTGTTTATGTACATTTATGTACGTAACGTTTCTCTCCGGATCTCGTGCATTGGTTCTTCGAGGTTTTCAAGGACCCTTGATTATTTGTCTAATGTAAATCAGGTGTTGTGCTGTCTCACTGTTTAACTCGGTCTCATCACAAGTCGTCATCAGCTGGACAGTAAGGTAAAACTCCAGGGCTCTCCCCTCATGCAGTTGTACCGCTCAGCCCCCTGTAATTGTCGCTAAGCAGAGTCACAAGCCACTGAGAGTAGAAGGATCCACTTGGACAGTTCGGCCCTGGAATGTCTCGACAAGCGGGGTCTTGGATCAGTCTGTCAACGTCATCGGCCTCTTCTCACCCTCCATCATCCATCCTCTCCATCTTGGTCATCCAATCCCAGTTGAATGTTCCTACCACTAATCCTTGGTCCTCTTCCCTCCCTCTCGACTGATCAAGTATCCCGCCCACCCTCCACCCTCCAGTACATCATCTCTTCTTTCTCTTTCTCTCCTCCATCTTTCTCTCATCATCGTTTTTGCACCTTTAACTTGCACTTGATACCCTTTCGCTAAAAGGCGATCAGCTATACCACTAACACCAGAGGACTAGCCTCTTTACGTTTCGGTCTGCTTAAGCAGCCACAATCACACAACACCACACTACACACAGTTAAAATGGCCGAACGCTGGGACCGCGATCGCTTTGAGCGAATGCGCGGCGAACAAAACAGAGATCGCTTCGATGACGATCGCTCTTATACCCGCAGCACACGAGGCCGCGACCATTCAGATGAGCGATATGACCGTCGACCTGGCCGCGGTTACTACGAAGAAGAAGACATCCGTGACCGTCGCTACTACGGCGATGATTCTCGCTACCAGCCTCAGCGAGAAAGAGAGCGAGATATGCCACCTCCCTGGGCTCGTCGCACAGATGTTTTAGAGAGAGAACGAGAGCGAGACTTTCCTCGCCGTGAATCTCCACCTCGTCGACCAGGTTTCCTCCGCCGACAATCATCCCTTGACACCTTTGACCGCCGACCACGTTTCTTCCAGGATCGCGAGGAATATCCCCCTCCTGCTCGCCGTGAGGATATCCGTCCTCGAGATCACCGAGATCCTCGAGATGACTACCGTGCTCCACCTTACACACCTATTCCTCTTCCCAAGAGCCGAGGACTGCCTCCACCTCGCAGATATGGCGACGAGTACTATGACGACATCAAGATTGCCGAGCCCGACTATTATGGCGACGATGATTACCGATCCATGCCTGAGCGTGTTCGTGAGCGAGAATACACTCGATCTCGCAACCGTCGCGGACGCAGCCGAGAATCTCGGTCAACTCGAACTCGCTCTGTTCGAAGCAGCTCGTATTCTTCATCTTCAAGCCGCTCCTCCAGCAGCAGCGGTGGCACTACAGTGAAGAGCGAGTATCCTAAGAAGGGCAAGACTCGCATTCCTGCTAAGCTCGTTTCTAAGCGAGCTCTCATTGATCTCGGATATCCATTCTTTGAAGAGGTTTGTAACTAGTCTGGGATTGTGAATCATAGTCTCTAACGTGATTTAGGGCACCACAATCATTGTGCAAAAGGCTCTCGGCCAAGATAACATCGACGAGCTTCTCAAAGTCAGCGAGGATTACAAGAAGGGTAAGTTGGCAGTTTGCAAAATTGATACGATACTAACACTCTGCAGTTGAAGCTGAAATTGCCGCCTCTCGAGAACCAAAGGCACCTACTGCTGCTTTGCCTGCACCTCCGCCCAAGGAGAAGATCAGGGAGCCAACTCCGGAACCACCGCCAGCAAAGACTCCCCCGCCTCCCGCTCCCCCAGTTCAAGCTCCTCCAGCCCAGGCACCTCCTGCTGCTGTTCCCGTCGCAACTCCAGCTCCTCCTCCACCCGTTCAAATGATGCCCCCTCCTCAACAAACTCCAATGCCACCTCCGCCAGTCCAAATGATGCCTCCTCCTATGGCTCAGCCTGGACCACCTCCTGGCTTCTACCAGCCTGGCCCTCCTCCTCCGCAACAAGGGCCCTTCGAATACGCTGAGGAAACTGTCATCCGAGATGTTTCGCCATCTCGATTCACCACAACCACCACTTCCTCCAGCTGGGACTCTTACCACCATCACCACCACCCCGCCGAGGAGCTCGTCATCCGATCTCGCTCTCGATCCCGAAGTGGTCGTGAGATCCGAAAGGAAATCAAGGCTCTGGAACGTGAGCTGGCTCACCGACCTCGTGGCCGTTCCACCAGCGGCGAAATTGTCCGCGCCGAGCGCTTGCCTGACGGACAGCTTGTTATCCGAGAAGAGAGATTGGAGAAGGTGGTTGAACACCGTAAACCTCCTCGTATTGAGAAGGACAAGAAAGGTAGGATGTCCATTAGCGTACCTAAGTACCGTTAAAGGTGCGCCTTTTATGTTATTCGCGTCTTTTGAGAACGTGTGGCTGACTCGGCTGCACAGGACCTCCTCCTAAGCTCATGCGGGCCATGCTTGCTACTCTGACTTGAATGACATGTCATCGATTACCAATGCGGATGAATTGAACGAAAACGATACGGCCTTGATGGCTTATGAGGGCAACCGAATTTTCACAGGATATATCGCAAGACTGGGATACATATGAAATGATGTGTATATTCTGGGATATTATGTTTCAAGGATCTAGACAAGTTTGGGATTGGAGTATTTATTGGAAAACCTACAACATTAACGAATTATGACATTTATTTTAATCTATACTCCGTTAGGGTAATCTCGTTAGATATCATCGTGAAATGCTGTGTCTGAAGTGATTCAGTGACTCTCCTTCGTCTTGGTCACAGGACCCAAAGTCTCGTGCACATCAAGGGCAGTAAACGGGTTTAGCACGGCAACTGGATAAGGTGATCTAGATAAGCACAAGGGCTATTGCATGATCTACAGAGCCAGCAAGGAACGGTTGAGCCGCAGTTTAAAATGCCAAGTACAAGACCAACTTTAGAAGGTCACGAAAGTTTGAGGGGCATTGCATTAATTTTCACTTATTAAACCAGGACTCAATAGCGAAAGATAGTTTCCATTGTATCCCAACACCAACCAGGTCCTTTCCATCTTGCATCAGGGTATCGTGTATATCCATCGCCAAGCAAACCTCCCAAGACCGTTTCCATCGTCAAAGTATTTACTGAGTCTTCTTGTTCGCAACAGCTCGTCCCTGGGCAGTGTACCTCACGTACGCGAAAGCACCAAGGGCGCCAACAGCGAGAATAGCAGCGTTGCCTGTGTCATTGTCAGCACGCGAAAAATGATATAAACAAGGAGGAGAAAACTCACTGGCTACAAACTTGCCCACGCCACCGGTGACCTCAACAAGGCCGGAGACGACATCGCCGATGAGGTTGAAGAAACCCTGGACGAAGCCGAGGATTGCGGTGAGAATGGAGTGGATGACGGAGTAGACGGTGTTGAAGATTGAGGCGAGAAGCTCGTAGATGGAGCTGAAGAGGTCGCTGATAGCACTTGTGATGGCCATTTTGTCTGTTGATCGCGTTGTTATTTGTTTAAGTGTAGGTAGGTACTAAGGTGAGTGTTTCGTTGAGAAAAGGCTGTCTGAGGAGGAGAGCTCTTGGCTGCCTTTTTAATACCTTAACTACTTCACTTTCTTGTTCCTCGATTTAAGAGCAAGTCGTGACGTCGTCATGCTCTCGATTTCGCGATGTGCATGTGACGTCACCCAACCACGGGACGAGATTAAAGTGTCCTTTGTGAAACATTGCGTCTTGATGAGGTAAGAAGTGTTTTGCATCAGGTCAGCCTTGTGGAAAACAGGGTAATGTGAGCTAATGGCCGTTGAGGAGATGTCACTTTTGGTTAATTTGACGGCGGTTGGTATGCTTGGCTCTTTCTAAGTGGGCGCTTCTTCGGGAATGGGGAGACGTCAGAGAGTGCTTATTTGGGAGATCGTCGATCTGGGCTTGGGGGGTTGTAGGTTTGAATGGGGAGGGTTAGGTTTGGGTGATGGGTTGATAATGTTCTAGATTGATGGACTTGGCTGTCTTCTACGGAGACAAGCAGTAGGGTTTATCGTCGTTTGATACAGTCAGTACCTTAGAGTGCACTGTTCATCTACTGCATTGTACAGGTACTTTCGTGAAAATTAAACTTAAACCTCCCATGGTCGATGCCGCATTTGTGGGACCCTTCCGAACCCGTGTGGATCCAGCACCGGAGACACAAATGGGATGAGAGACGGCCTCGGTGTCGGTGCTGCTTTCACTATTACCCCTCTCAGCACTCACAAAAGGGAGTTGATCAAACAGATACTGATTGATAGCCAATGTGTAACCACAATGGGGCCCCTGCTGACTAGTCACATCACCTCAACTCGCTCCTCACAGACCAGTGTTTGAGCTTCCTCCCAGGCTCCAGACCAAGTCTCATCTTGTCTTATACCAAGCTTTTCGGCGATTACCACAATTAACATCTAACTGCCGATTTACCGGGTCCAGGTGGGTACTCATCCCATTCCACCTGGTTGAGCATGGATTAGCAGATCCATAAGGTTTTATCGATGTAACCAAAATGATCCTGCAGGATCTGAAATGCCACTTTCATTTTAGATATATACCCACGAAGTGACTCAAACTCTGCAGGCGAGTTGATACATCAAGGGTTTGACGTGACAGCTGCCGGCATGGCTTGGCTGTGCGTTCGGTACCGAGCCCGAACCCGAAGCCTTTCAATTGACAATTGCCTTCTTTTAATAGCTGGCCTTCCCACATAGGTTCAAGTCACTGACTTGAGACCGTGCCGTGCGGCTCTTCTATCAGAACACCTGGAAACGTTTGTTGGTCTGGAAGGATGTCGGAGCCACGGTATCACGAAGGCCTCGAGGTCTACTCCGACAGCGCAGCTCATGCACCAGAGGTCAGCCCTCATGGGGTTTATAGCCAAGGCTCGAAGGATCCAATATCCGGTTATGTTCAGGTCGTCGAGGCGCGAAAGGGTCCTTTTGGTTTAAGCATGTTGGGCCTATGTGCGCTTGTTGCTATCGTCACTGCAGTGGTCGTCGGAGCTTGTGTTGGAGGAGGTCTTGGATCAGCTCTGGCTAACTGCAAAAAGTACGAGATCCAGACTTACTAGCAAATGCACAAATGCTAACAATCACAGTTCACAAGTGTCTGATGCCCCAGCTGTATCCGCGATACAAACTTCCACCTGTCCAACCTTCACAACCAGCGCGAGCGACACCACCAAAACGACCGAGTCAAAATTCTACGAGCCCAAACCAGCAGACCAAGTAACGAACCTCACCCTCCCCGATGCATGCTCCCAACCAAACGGCAAAGACGACTACACCACCAACAACGGCTACGTATTCACATACACCTGCGGGTTCGACTACCCAGGGAACGATATAGTGCCTATACTGGCTTACACAGCATACGACTGGATGCACGCATGCGCAATGTACACCGAAGTCAACAGCGGGAAGGAAAACGCGACGCAGTGTGATAGTATTGTGTTTAATAGAGAGATGGCGAAGAATTATGGAGTCAAGGGGGGGAATTGTTGGTTGAAGACTGGGACTAGGGATCTTTTTCCGGCGGCGGATTTGATGCCGACGTTTTTGTATGCGAAGAGGAATTCATGAGGCTGATGTTGATGGGGATTGTGATGATAGATGACTAATTGATCATACCGTTTTAATGCTCGTCTTTTTTTCTTCTTTTGGTTGTTGTCTTTGTGATTGAGGCTGCGGGATGGACTCATGAGAGTGTCAGCGTGGCTGAGTTGGAGAGGCATCAATGGCTGGACGGTCTTGGCAGTGAGGCCGTCGCTGCGATGAGCTTGGGCTCAGACGCAGCGGGGAAAAGACCAAAGACATGAGGCTCTAGTCTCTCTTGAATCATGGTTATGAGAATTTATGGCTAAAGGATATTTGGAGTAAATGTCATTTGCCATCAATCGATGTCCGAATGGCGAGCTTGGTGTTTCAACAAGCTCATCTTTCAAACTAGTCTATACGAGCATCTACTAATCAATCACAGTGCTGACACATTCGGATAAAGTGCTTAGAAAACATACAACAGCTGCTCAGCCCCCGAAGCATCGCTCGTTTACATTCTCCAAACCACGTGCCAAGACAAGCTGTTGTAAGGCATTTCGCACGGTCATTACCCGTTTGAGACGGCACTGAGATGCCGATTCACAATACAATCCGCTATTGCGGCTGGGCCAGTGACCGAGTCGTACGTAACACTTCCTGCGCCAGCATCACATCGCATCGTATCCTCTGGGCGGTTACGAATATTGTGGACCACCCGAATCGTGCTATAAATGGGATTTTTAGAGTTTTAGCTCTTCAACGTCGGCGGTTAACGATCACGCTTCGACAATTCAACAATACAGAACTCACTCTACAATTTAATTAAAAATTAAAAGAATTCTCAAAATTACGCCTGACCACAGCGTGAGATACAGCGTGAGAGCCTGGTAAATTACAAAAATGCAGAGCTCATGTATGCCAAGCCAATAGCGAAGCTGCTAAAACGCCCGGAGAGGCAGTGCCGGCACCCCTGCAGCGCGGATGCGCGCCCATTGGCCTTGGGTGCTTAGATGCAGGGTGCTGATCCAATTGCTTCAGCCCTGAAAACTCTCTACTGTGATGAGGATGCGAAAGAGGTGATGCAGCTGGGGGAGCTAAATATGAGGGGGATGGCGCTCATATTTGAGTTTCTGATTTCTGGTCTTTATATCTTGGCTCTTTTGTATTCATTTGTGGTGTGGTTTGACACTTATCAACACTGTTGTCTCCGAGTTTTGGCGGGGATATACCAATCTTTGTGTAACTTATACACATCCTTGGACTCAACTTTCATCGAGACACTCTTAACATTTACAACTTACAACATACGACAATGTATGAGCTTGAGAAATATTGGATAGCCCATGGGGCCATGGTCTTTCTTGGAGCATGGATCCCTTCTGTCGTACTATTCTTCTCCAGTTTCTGCCTCGTCCGGCGCAAGAGGGATCCTGCGAGAACTGCATTCACATATCTCAAGTTGGCGCTCTTAGTATTCTCAGGGTACGCACTCACCCTCTCCTCCTTGGTTTGGTGACGAAGTAGAATAACTGACACATCTTAGTTATGCCTTCTTCGAGTTCACCTCATACGTCGTCTCAGTCGTGCACACGCAATTATACTACAGCGGAAGAATTGACAGTGACTTCGACTCGCACTACTCAAAGACTCTACAAGTGACTGTGCAAGTCCTCGCTACTCTTGCGCTTATTTACGATATGGTCACCGACATTCTCGTCATGATAATACTCCTGCGTCTCGGCACTGGTATCATCATGGTCCAGACAGGCCTCCCCGATCCAAAGGGCAAGATCCTCCGCTACTTCTCGTACATCGCAGCAACGATACTCTTCGCTCTCGCCTTGGCTGCTTTCGGTCTTCGAATTCGATATGTGTATGAAGTGTTCTTCAACGATGTACGCGTTGGCGCGGATAGCTTCACCAAGTCTCGACAGATCGGCTTCTCTTTCAGTGTTTTGATCTTTGTCATTTCTTTGGCTATCGTTGCGCGAGCGATTATGATCAAGGTGCAATCTAAGGGCGAGAATGCGCTCACCTGGTGCTCAAACATGTTCATCGCTGCATCCGTTGTTTGGCTTCTCCGCACAACGTTCAACATGGCATCGACAGCTGCTTGGACCGATCTGAGCAGTGCATACGGCGACCGTGAGTACAAGTATGCTTACTACATTCTCGAAGTCGTCTTCGGAATTTGGCCGCAGTTCGTTGTTCTCTGCTTGGTCTTCGTTATCGGTCGTGCTAGGAACAATGGTATTTGGTCAAAGCAGGACCAGGATCCTGTGAAGGGCGTTGAGGCTGGAGAGCGTACGGCCTGGGGTTATGGACAGATCCCCCCTCAGGCGCAGAATCCTGTACCTATGCCTGAGCAGCAGCACTACCCTCAGCCAGAACAGCATCATCTGGCTCAGGGGTATGGTCCTCAGCAACAAATGCCCCAGCAGCAAAACGGCTACTATGCACCACAACAGCCTCAGTACGCGGCTTATGATGCTATATCTCCTGTGTCTCAGCCCAGATCACCACCTCCACATGAGGAGACAGTGGGTTTGAACCACCAGGCTGATGGTACTCCTCCTCAGGTGCCAGCTCAGCCATACCCTGAGAAGCACTAGGCGTGCTGGGACAGATAATGAATCGTTAATGATGGATAACGGGCGTGAATGAATTTGGACAACTTCTACAGATATGATACCACCCTTCTATACTTTATGACATTTAGTACATCTCAATTCTACCGCATCAACAGAATGTCTAAACCTCGTGATATCGTCTAGTCCACATCTGAAAACTCAGCTGGAGCAACGAATGGGCCATCTTCGCCCATAGTACCCGTAACGTATCTTGTTCAATTAGTACACGAGTTCCACTTGAGCGATTGATGGCTGGACTCACTTTGTATGGCTTCCTCGTGCAGCCAATTGGCCCTTGCTATTGGTGAACGTCACCTGTGTAAAAGCAAGTGTCTTGCCAATCTTGTCGAGTGTGGCAGTGCCCTTGAGAACATCTCCCGGGCGGCCTCCGGGGCTCAGATATGTCACTGTCAAGTCAGCAAAGTCGTACGTGATGGAGAGAGCTACGTACCGTTCAGATCGGTTGACACGCCTGTTGCGAAGCGGCCTGATGAGGCGACTGCGAGAGAACCACCGAGGTCGACGAGACTGGCAAGTGTGCCACCATGAATTGTCTTAAGGCGGTTCTGAGTGAGGTCAGCGAGAGGTCATTGTGATGAGGTGAGAGACGGACGGTGTGTTCTTTTTGGATGTCAAGCTCGAAGTCGACTCTGCCTTCTGTGGCACTGGTGACACGGAACTACAGCATGTCAATACAAATCTCGGGTTCATGATTTCTGTGTATATACATGTTTTCCTAGAAGTCTAAAGACAACAGAGTCAGTATCGGGATTTTTATCACGGAATGCCGAGTGTCTATCGGTGGCTTGGGGTACATACCGAGGCTCAAGACCAGAGTCTGCCATGAAAGAGCGCACAACCTAGACACAACCACGAGTCAATTGCCAAGTTTTAAGAAAACATGAGTCGAAGGAGTTGCAATTGGCTGTGCAATGCATGCGCCTCGAGGTGCGTTGGGTGTACGCACCGCCTGTGTGAATTTCGTGGGACTGAGCTTGACCTTCCCAGACATTGTGGCGGGTGAGATGAAGCAAGTTCTGACGGTTGTTTCAATGTCTGAGGTATAACCTCTAAAGATCAGGAGATACTATCACGTCTGTCGTATTATATGAGCGGTGTTGAGAGAAGCTCGAGATATGAGTACGGAGTTCGAGATGGATTAGCCGAGTTCCGGGGTAATGATTGACCCCCGCTAGCGGAACGGGCCCTCCATCCAAATTGACGTAATCAGGCTTCACGATGTCTTAGCCTACCACTACGAGCGGGTATCTGCCTCCTAATTGCCCTGTTCCTGAATGGAAGAATGGGGGATCGCTTTGAAGTCAAGGCTCTCTCAACATTCATACCTGAGGTGGTTGTATTTTTCCCGCCTGCACATGCTTTCTCTGCCCCCAGGACGGTTGACTTCAATCAGCTAGCTCGCCGCCGATGTCGCTCCCGCCGCGAAGTTTGAGAGAGGACGCAGACATATGAACCCGATTTTATTACCTAGCGGCCATCTCCCTCTGAGCAGAGTGCTACGATGCCAATGTAGCTTCACTCTGTAAACTGGTACCAAACTTCAGGTATTTATTCGGCTAATACACTCTTTTCTCTTTCCTGCATCCATTCAAGTTCCACAACGTTCTCGAGAAAGTATTGGTGCATTGAGCACAGGTTGCGAGGTGAGAGTCGAAGTGACAGAGCAATAGTGTGCTGTTTTCAATTTGGTTATCTGTCAATCTGAGCTGTGCTAATTTGGGGGGTATTGTTGAGTATCATCAATCTTAAATCTCATCTCCGTGCGCCGTTTTCACCATGTAAATCCTCGAGCGAATGTCCCATGCGCCGCTTTGTATGCCCTCCATTTCTGCAGCTTCCCATAAAATCCAGCCTCAACTCCAGTATGAACCTCCAAAATGTCATTTCCATGTACGCCTTACCTTCACTCCATTTCGTCGTCGTCTTCCAAGAGCTCCACGAGTTCATGGTAGCTAGCTTCCTCGGCGTCCTGATTGTCATCCGTGTCGATATCCTCGTCACCGTTACCCTGGCTATTGGCAGTTTCCTGCTGGGTGTCCTCATCTGCGACTCCTTGTTTTTGCCAGTGCTGCTCCCAGACATGGAGGTTATCTCGGATCTGTTTCTGGAGTTCAAGTTTCTTCTCCTTGAGACCGCTGTCGGCTGGGCTGTTATCAACCAGATTGTCGATCAGATCGTTCAATCGATCTTTCAACCTGGCAATACCTTCGCCAGCAATTCGACCCAGTTGAGCTTTGCCCTCACGCTTCTTTTCTTCAAGCTTCAAAACGAGACAGTCCATCATCTGGGAGCACATGGCATCGCTGCTGTACTCAATGCTTGATATGTTGTGCGCTCGTCGTTTCTCATACGAGCGACGTCCAGCTATCGTCCCTGGTCAGTCATATTCTACAACCAATTGAAAAATTTTGTCTGGCACGACTTACTTATCATTAGACCAGCTTCAAAGATTGGGTCGAATTCTCTCTTCAGGAAATCCTTAGCATCCATGGTGACCTTGGATGCCTCGCTGATCAGTTTGTCAATGCGGGTCTTAATATCGGCAATACCCAAGCGCTCGATACTCGACATCATCGTGATGAAGTCACCGAATCTCAGCTCCAGGCCTGGGAACTTCTGTTTGATGACCTGTTCGATGTTCTTCGAGTAAGGGGCCCAACCCTTTCGGAAAGCAGCGGCGATGGAATTCCCGATGTGCTGTAGTTTGCGGTTCATCTCCTCGTAACATTCTTTGCAAATAGCCTTGAGCACTGGAGAAGACCTATGGAACATGGTGAGTTTGAGCCATAGCCAGTACATGGTAAAAGCTTACATGTCTTCGATCCAACTATAGGTCACGGGGCGTTGTCCTTTGGAAGTGTAAGTTTCGCCGCCGCGCTTCATGATGGCACCATAAGTGCTCCAAGGCATGAAACCGCTGTTCTCATCGCTAGGGTCGGAGCGTGACCAGCTCGTTGCAATTCGGCTGGACTCAGCTCTGAATCTGCGCTCGGCCATCTTTCGATTCGCAAGGGGGTTGAGCGCGTCAATCTTGACAGTCTCGGCCGAGATCAGCATGCTAAGTGACTGGCTAAAAGTTAGTGACACGAAACATGCATGTATAACAGCTTCAAGTAGTTGGTGTTACAAACTTACAGCAGCAATGTTCTGATGGACATGGCCCAGGGCGCTCTGGACTTCAGCATGAGTGACGCAAAAGTCTGCATCCTGGTCATTCTCATTGGAGTAGATCCTCATCATGTCCAGGAGATTGTGGTACTTGCTAAGCATATTGTCCAGGTGCTTCTCTCGCTTGTTTGAAGTTGCTCTGAGCAACCATCTCTGTGCCGCTGGAACTCCAGTAGCTTCCATTGTTGGATATCCTTTCACTGGAGAGGGTTCGTCTGCGAGTTTCCAAAACGCTTCGGTAGAGACAGGAAACATGGGAAGCACATGGCGTCCATGGTCAGTGCGGTTGAGCTCCCTCTGTCGCGCATCGTAGTCTTCCTGAATCTGTGCCTGGACAACGCGGTTCCGTTCCTCGATAGCTCGCTGGTGCAGCCAGTTGTCGACCTCGAAGATATCTTGGCTGAGCTTTTGCGCTCGTGCCCGGGCCTTCTCTCGTGTCCTCGCCTTTTCTTTGACGTCTTTGGATGCCTTGTTGACCTGTTCTTGGAGTCTCTCGATATTCTTCTGGCTCGTTTCCGGATCATCTAAAGTGTCATGTCAGTATTGGCTTTCATTTAGATGGCTATCATACCTCGAGCCGGGTTCTTCTGGTTCTTTACGGCCTTGTTGTATGTTTCTAGTGCCTTCTTTTCCTCAGCCTTTGCCTTTTTGATACTGGCGGCAACATCTTTGATCCCTTTCTGGATCTTGGTCATTTCATTCTTGAGTTTCTTCAGCTGCTTCTTGTTGTCCCTGACTTCTGTGTCATCATGCTCCGTGAGGAAGTCCGTAATGTATTTGTCCACGGAAAGCTGATCAGTCTTCGACAGTACGACTCCAAAGCCATGGCCATCATACTTTCCACGAATCTTCATCTGAGCTTCATCAAACCCGCTCTGCATGAGAACCTGGCCTTGGTTCTCATCTGTAGCTCTGGTGATAGGGCTAACTACAAGACGCACATCTAGTAAGTGGGAATAGTTCCTGGCTATTTCAGATCGGCTGGCGGTTGAGTCACTGCATCCAGGAAGGTCGACAAGCGTCATCCCCGACTCCAGAATGTCAGATTTGACAAACATATGAACACCCTTGACCAAAGGCCAAACGGCAAACATTCGATCGGACCCAAACTTTGATGGCTTGGAAGTCATGAATGGCTTCACTTGAGCCCGGAGGTCCTCCAAGGTTTCGTTTTTGAACTCGATCATGCCTTGGCGCAGGAAATTATGAGCTCGCGGGTTCCTTTCCAGAATTAGCTGTATCAAAGGCATGTAGGACTCGACGTTGCCTTGACGCTTAACATGACCTTCAAGATCGGCTCGATCGAGACTCCAGACAGCCTTGATCTTAGCCATCTCATACTTGATGCGGTAGTCAATCGTGTCCTTCGCTTCGGCTTCTTCGTCAGGGTCAACGTTGTTGTTGGAAGCTTCACGATCAAAAAGGGCCTTGATGTCTTTCAGTACAGACTCCAGCATCTTCTCGATGTCGCTGATGCTTTGGAAGGTGACCTTGGCGCGAAACAGATGTTCCGGGGCATTGTCCCAGTTCCAGGAAACTTTGGCGACGGTAGCGGTGGCGGCTCCTTGGTGACCAGATGGGAACAGCTCTGGGATCACGAGTAGTGAGTCCAGGAAAGAGGATTTTCCCGCTCCGGTAGGACCCTCGACGCCAATGAGAATCTCGAGGTTCTGGTGTTGCTTGCGAAGTGCGGCTACAGGTTTGTCAGTAAGTATAATCAAGTGGCAACTTTGATCTGAGGATAATTACCATGTTCGTTCAGCCATCGTTCGATCAGCGCCTGTCCAACTATCACCGGGTTCTTTGCAGTACTGCCTTGCTGGAATTGATGAAGGGTGGATTCCAGAGTCTTGCGAACCGCAGTAGCGCCATGTTCAGCGATCTTCAGCGCGTCCTCCTTCAGCCTCAATCGTTCGACATCTCCCAAGGCTTCGCAAGTTGTCCAAGGGAATACTGGCTTCACCGGCGCGACGGCGTTAGTCTCACCTGCCTGGCGCTTGGATGGAACATCCCCGACCTCCGACTCAGCGTCGGTGTCTAGCTCACGCTTTACGCTCGGGAGAGCAGCAAATGACCACCTCGACATGCTGCTCAAGATGGAGGGATGATGTACGCCTGGAAGAAATATCGTGAGTATTCTGATAGGCAGAGACAAAAAAGATGGGAACGTTCAGGGTGAAATGTATGGAAGAGGAAGAGGGAGAGCAATAACTTCTGGTGAAGAGTAGGTGAACTGCGATGAAGGGATGAGAATGTGACAGAGGGGGCGAGTGTTGGTAGATGAAAGAAAGAATTGGGTGAATGATGCGAAGGAGCAGAGGAGATGTAGAGGGTGAGGCAAGTAAGAATCATGGAGAGAAAGGATAGGAAGAGCTCGATGATCTCAAATGGCATACCTATCAAGGTGAAGTTCAATGTTGATCGAGCTCTATGGCGTGAGCGAAGTTATGTGATGTTTTAAGATGAAGTTGGGAAGAGATGAGAATGATGCGTGGTGATACACTAGAATGAAGTGATGATCTGGTCGGTTGAAAAGAACCAGGAGTTAGAAGTGTTGAGGAGGAAAACCCTCGAGCCGAGTTTGTGAATCATTGTGGTTCTCAAATGGCTATTGTTGTGCAGACTAGGCCACCCTCTGATCCTCCAATACCCAGAATAGGCACAACAGCCAATGAATTCCTGGGTCGCGCAAGAAGCTCTCCAGCCCACAGGGTCAGATGGGTTGTATTGTCCCGCCTAATGTATTTATTTACATGATGGCCTGGTCATTCAAATCGACAGGTACCAATTGGACATGCAACCACCAAACTCATATTGTATACAGTCCGATAGTTATTCCTTTTCTTTATCATAATTGCATCGTTGTATAAGACGCTGACAGATATGATTGTCAAGATGCCTAGGGACTCGCACCTCCTGCAACGATGCACTGAACAGCTAAGGCAGCAGCACTAGGCGCAGAAGATGTTGGATAGAGTCCGCTTCAAGACACCTTGAACATGATATTGCCGAGATTTATTTGACTTCAATATGAAGGAAAGTTATGTTTGATACTTACACTTCACCATATGCACAAAGGGGCAAACAGCAAAAAGATGCATATACAACACCAGGTATTCACTGGTCGTCACCGACCAAAGGCTCGACTCTGGGGTTAATTCTTCTAGTATAAAAGATGCTATTCATTTAACACCTCCGGTGTAACCATTGTTCCTTTGACAACGGCTTCACTGCTCCCATGCCTTTGTTGTTCAAGGTCAAACAAAAAGGTCCAAACACCAAAAGAAGGACATACAACACCAAGTATTCGCTGGTCGTCACCGACCCAACTACTAATCCGGCGCTTCGCGGCTTGACTCTGGGGGAGCGAACGGGACCCCGTATTTTCCACGAGCTATGGTCGTATGTGCCCATCAGCTCACGATGTCCAATCCAAAAATCCATGGTGTTGTGGCTGAGGTGGGCTCGCTCACCTGACCCACCTAATTCCTGGCCCAGTCTCTACCCGACAGACGTCAACGTTGGTGGCCACAGGTACTCTGCCCTTTCATTTCACGCATTGTCGCCCATTATAGTAATACGCGCAAGCTTGTAATCTGTGCTGCCGCCGATATACTGACCTGAGACTTCCTGGCGTCATCAGACACCAGATACTCGCCTTGGGTCGGCACGGCGCTGAACCTGCTCCAATAGAAATAAGCTTCTTTCGATGTGTGTATATGAACCCAGCATTTGAAAAGGTTCAAATGGGCATTTGAGAGGCAAATGATTAGAGAAACGAGCCATACTCAGCGCAGATCAGATCAGAGAGGGGATGACACTTGACGTCCACGTTTCTTGCCTGATCGGAATTGTCACCCATCAAGGCCCACGGCTCTCTCTCACTCAAAGTTTATCGACCAATTCATGAACTGCCATTATGTCTCGCGGATATCGCTCCGCCACGGAATATTGTTTCGATGAAGAACAGACCGATACCATTGTTAGAACAGCCGCCTACCATCGCAAAGACTACAGTCTCTCCGTGATCTGGTTCTCGTCCAGTGAGCACATCAATATTCGTCAGTCAATAGCAACACCATTCCAGCGGACTTCTAATTTCGGACTCGGCTCCCTCGATCGGCTACCATTGGAGCTCCTACATGATACGTTGGTCCGTCTTGATGTGTATTCTCTGTTTAGGTTTCGACAAACAAATCGTCGATCGCGACAGGCGGTAGACTCCCTCAAGCAGTATCAGGTAATCGTTTTACACAGACTGAACCTTTTCTGTGCTTTACTAAGAACACGACTCGCCGTTGAGATTTCTCTCCCTGACTTTTACAATGCCCTACGTCTCAAGTCTTGTAGTCTTTGCGGCGGGTTTGGTGGGTTTATGTCCCTCCTAACATGGACGCGGTGCTGTTTCAAATGCCTCAAGGAGGCTCCCGAGACTCAAGTACAAACTCTTTCCGCTACCCGAAAGTAATTCCACTTGACAAAGGTTGAGTTGAGCCAGCTGAAGTCATTCAAAACCTTGCCGGGCATATATTCGATGGAGGAATCTGTGTACAAATCCCGTGCCATCGTGTCTCTTCATCATGCCAGTTTGATTTCGAGACGGCAACCCCAAACAACGAGGCAAGTCCAGTCATCGAGGTCAGAACGAAACAGAAAATTCAACTTTATGGGTTCATGTGCTCTTCCTTATTATGATAAGGTAACCGGCGAAATCGAACACGGAGTGTCGTGTGCCGGGTGTCAACTTGCTCTCAAAAAGGGCATCATCGGCACCAGGGGCGAGAAATGGGCGTTCGAGGCTCGAGATATTTTCGATGGTGTGAACAGGCACAGTTCCTGTGGAATTCGAGCTGCGAAGGTAGAAACAGGCCAGCCGAGCTGCCAGAGGCTGCTCGAAGAGGCGGCTACTTCAATGAGAGGCTGTAAGGGATATTAAATAGTAGTTGGTCAAAACGTGGCCCACTCTTTAATAATTGGATGGGATTTTATTTTTGTCACCGAGAGCATTGGACACCAGATGAACTCCATGCCCTCCTCGCAGCGGCAGTCAATTTCATAGACAAACTAGGGCGTGTACAGTTTGTGGAGGCTCGGATAGGTGATAAACCAAAGATTTTCGTTTTAATACCAATCAATTATCTATGCTGTAAAACCGTCTTAAAGGTTCTCCTTCGGCACTGGTTGCTCTTCGGGATTGTTCTTAGCAGATGAAGATCCCTCGGGGGCTGGTTTTTCATCTGCCCACAGAGGCTGGTCATCAAAGCTAAACTTTAGGATTTCCGGACGCTGATAATGGCCAGCAGCATCAACCCAAACCTTGACCTGCCCAAGCTGCGACAGATCCACCTCAGCCTTGACAAGCTTCTCTTCATCACCAGTATGCGGCCCAGCAAGAAATGAGCAAAACGGGTGAATGACAGCAGACCAGCCCCCGCCCGCCTTGACAAACTCCTGCTTGCCTAGATTCTTCTCCATCCACTCGAGACAAGTATCATCAACATAGTTAGACGCGGTGATGACAAAGACTTGTGCTGTTAGGGCATGTGCCTTCATTAAAGCCTCGATTTGAGAATCAGCTACGGCTTCGAAACCAGCCATGGTCGACAAGGCAGGCCAGGCACCGGCGTGAATATGTTCGTGCTGAGTGATGAGCGCTTGGCGCGCGCCGTTCATGGTATGTTCCCAACAGCAAAGACCGCCTAGGTTGAACGGCCGTCCTGAAGCTGTCATCCTGTACGTTCGTAGCGTATGGCCACCGCCTTGCGCCCAGACAGAGCGTTCAACATATGTTGGCTGCAATTTGCGGTGCACGCCCAACAAGCTTCCATTTGCATCGATATTGACTTGAGAGTTGAAGAGCGTGTATCCTTGAGCTACGCGCTCCGAAATGCCGAGGCTAATGGCTACACCAGTGCGGCGGCAGGCAGCCGAGATGCGTGCGATTTCGTCGCCGTCTTGGACAACGACGCTCTCATCCGCATATTTGGCAAGGGCCCCTACTTGTTGGAGGGGCGGGTAGCACTCAATCCAATACTGTGCCATGTTAGTTATGCCATTGCAGCACCGAGGGTGGATTATAGAGGACGTACCGGATAACCAGGAATAAACGTCTCAGGAAAGACCAACAGCTCGATGTTTTCTTTGCCGGCTTGCTCAATCAGGTCGATAACCTTGCCGGTAGTAGCAGCCTTATTCATAAACACGGGCGCGGCGTGTACCGCTGCGACGACGACTTTGTAATCCATTGAAGGATAAGTTACCAAATCCCAAAGGATGCAGACTTTAAGTCAATGTGTTGAGATAAATAATGAAATCAAGATAACTTTCCAGAGTTTCAATGGCAACGAGGGGTCGTAAGATATTCACGGGATATTTCCGCGTTCCTGCAGGGAATGATTACGGATCTACCTACAATTGGGTGGCAATGGCTGGGTTACAAGCTTGTGAACCCCACGTCCGGGGAAAAGCGCTATCCTGTGCAGTCAGCATTTTATAACGGTTTCTACTAAACAAAGACCATGACCTTGCGTACTTGGGCCAAGGCTTACAGGACCCCCCAGACTATCGAGATATGGAAATATATTGGAGATGGAAGGGTGGCCTCGCTGCTTACCATGCGTCAGGTGTCTATGAAAGGCGAGTGAAGATACAGGTAACTGTCAAGGGGGGCGATGTCTTCTTAATCAAACTTGGTAACGCCATAGATCTGGAAGTGTCATCTATAGCACGATTCCGGTCGACTCTGGTCGAAGTTCTCTGTCCTGATTTAAGCTCTCAGTCACGAGTTTCAACTGCAAATAACACATCTATCGACAGGAACAACCTCAGGGAGCAAGAAGACTTCTGATAGGAAATATACTGGTCTAAGTTCCTTGTGGTATACCAAGTTCATCTAAGTCTTCTTGTTACATAGAAAAGAGATCCCAAGTCTTCTTGCTCCCTTTGACAACTAAGGCGTAACGTACCAGATCCCACTTGCACACTACCAAACTACCACGGCGGCACTAAATCAACGCCGTACCCTCTCAAGTCGAGTATCAAAGACGCTTATGGTAATACCCTGAGAAGTGCCGTCGACCGAAAGATCGATGGCAAACTCGTCAATAGACACACCTCCGTACGTGACCGAATCCACGGCGAACCAACTAGCACAGTACGGACTAGATGGCGAGGCGGCGTCAATAATCTCGTAGACCGCCCGCCAGCTCTCAAGTCTAGCCTTTTCGTCAGGTTGCGTCTGCAACCCCGTCGGGTACAATCTCATGCTGACGTTCCCCGGTCCAGTTGACGACTCTGAGACCATCAGTCGGATCGAATCAAACATATCACGGCCATCGACAAGCCAAGACGTAACGCCTAGTCCTGGCAGACTGTCCTGCACAGCTAATGTCATGCTATATCTTTCGTCTCCGTAGCAGCCACTGTAAATTTGTCTTGCTTGTCGCTTAGCAGCTTGCTTCAAAGCAGGAACTAGCTTTGAAATAATCGCCCCAGGAATCATGCCCACGACTCCCGGAGCGTCGGTTCCAGCGGCTAGAACAGTGAGCCCGACGCCCCAATCTGGTATCAAAGCCATCAGACTGCTGTACATCCCCAGCTTACCACCCTTGGTGTACATCCAACTGGCTCTGTTGGTGGAAGATGTGACTTGAGCAATCTCCCATGGCGCGCCGACTGCAATCTGTGGATCGGCAGTGAAACTGAGAGGTTTCATCCATCGTCGGGTTTGGGAGGGCGACAACATCTCATACGTCAAGATAGACTGCCCGATCCTGCATAGGTCCGCGATCGATGAGTAGATTCCAGCGGCTGGCCCCTCATCACGCGTGTCAACATCATACCAAGAGCTACTCGGACTGTCAGGTATGATAGACGAGTCGGTGTTGGCTGGTTTTGCATAACTTGTAGAATTCAAGCCGAGAGGGAGGATAAGTTGGCGCGATAGAATATCGGGATACGTCGTTCCAGTTATATTCTAAAGCGCATAAGCCATGATCTGGTAGCCAATGTTGGAGTATATAGGGGTTGAAAAGGCCGCTTCGACTGGGTGACGGGTCCGTATGGCGTCAAAGAAGGCTATTGATAGGTGTCAGCATTACGCGAGACATTGGACGAGAACTACATGCCAGTGCGGTTGCAGGGATACAAGACGCTTTTCCCACAGTAGGCGAAGTCAACCGGCCGAGCTGGCGGAAACCCCAACCGTTCGAGCTGGCGGTCCGCTGATGCAGGGCTCGGAAAGTCTCGCGGTATTCCAGCCATGTGCGATGCGAGCGCGCCGATGGTTATGACATCCCAGTCCACATTCTGGAGAGCAGAAGCTGACTTGTTCCTTAGCCTTGCAGAAATATCTGCCAGCTCGTGCACATATCGTGTGACTGGCTGGTTGAACGATATGTCCCCTACCTCTAGTAGGTAGACATAAGCCGTGAGCAATTTTGAAATGCTACCTATACGATAAACCGTCGTATCATTGACATCTTGTCCATGGTTTGCAGCTGAGTGATGATAGCTGAAAAGGGGTTGTTTGTCTGCTGGATAGATGTCGATGGAGAAAGAAGTATTCTGAAAGTCGATATCAAGGCTTGGAATAAGCTGCGGGATTTCGGACAGGGCATTTTTGATAGACACATCATTATTCAGCGCTTTTGGGATAGGCAAATCTGGCCCAAAGAGGGGGCAAGGGCTCAGAGCTTGTATTGGGACAGTGCCCAGGCCCAAGAGAGCTGCTGATTCAACCGTTCCTAGAATTCGGATGCGCATTTTGGATATAACTATACAGATCTTGACAGTGGTTCTGAGTTTCTGTACTAATTTCATTCTAGACTGGGCATGAAGTGGTTCTTATATACAGCTAGTACCGTCTTGGCAATTTCGTTCAAGCTGGACAAAGGTTTGATTGTTGAGGGCAGCTGACTCTCCATTTAATGACCGTCCATATGCCGCTTAGAGATTTGGACGTATCTACCGCTTAACAGCCGTATATATACCGTCGGATGTATTCGATCCGCTAGTCTCGGATGAGGTATAAGCCGCCTGGCCCCATATCCTATCCCACCTATTATAAATACATTAGAATCTTTTATGGTATTCCAGTTGTCTCCTCGATCTCGTACTCCTTCTAGGTACTTTTTTTACTCCAGCCTAAACATTCCTTTTAGTTTCAACTTTCTAACTGCGGCCATGAACACAACTACATCACTATCTAACGGCATCGCAGCTATAGATTTCTCGCCGCTTCTGGCCCCGAATGCAATTTTTCTCTCTTTCTACTCGGTTCTCCTTCTTCTGCATGTCCTCATTGCTATTCGCTTCTGGCGTTTTTATGGATACTCCATTGGGATGGTCTGTGGCATACTATTGGAACTTATCGGATATTGTGGAAAGGTTCAGCTCTCACATAATCGAGACAACAAGGACGGGTATATCATGTAAGCTCTTCCCACATCATGGTTTTGGTTTTAGGAAATGAGTTCTAATGGGTATGAATAGGTATATCATAGGCCTCACACTTGGTCCGACCTTTCTATCCTCTGCCCTCTATCTTAATATCAGCACACTACAGCAATGCTACTCATCATCCAGGTTTACGCGCATCAGCCCTCGACTATTTGCATCCCTGTTTATCCTCGGCGATTTCATATGCCTTTGCTTCATAGGATGCGGCGGCTCTCTTGCGGCTATATTCGCAGAAAATCCAATCGGTGTGGACCTCATGATCACCGGCTTAGCTGTTCAGGTCCTGTTCACAGCCATATTTTGTCTTGCACTTTGGGCCATCTACCGCCGGGCTTGGCATGACATTCGTCAAGATAAGAGGCATCTTTACGTGACAGGTGAGAGTATCCGGTTGTTATGCAATTTCGACGACTAATGAGTGTGGTTTACAGGTCTAGCGATAGCCTCCCTCTGTCTCTTTGTCCGGTCTTGCTGGCGATGTGCAGAGTTAAGCGGAGGATTTAACGGCCCGCTCGCGTCAATGGAAGGCGTGTTCTTGACACTGGACAGCGTACCGATAGTAGTCATGACCGTCACCCTGACCATCTTTCACCCTGAGTTGTGGCTGGGGGCCCGCAAGGACAACTCAGGAAAGCCTGTTTGTGCCGGAAACTATAGTATGTCATATGTGCAGACAAAGGACTAAGAACGTATTATGCCTGCACTACAGTATGTGGATCAGATTTTGATATGGTTTTAGAAACGCTGATTAGCCATCAGCCCCTGAAACTTGCTAAGTAATCGCATCTTTCACGCCCCGAAGAATAGATATCTCAAGACATTCTATCAATACCAATTCCCTAACATGCTATACGGCTAGCAGAACTCTGGCGTTTCATTTTTTTCTTGCCCTTTCTTCTTGTCTCTTTCGAGATATCACAATGCAAATCAGAGGCTCTGGCATGACCAATAAACATTCATAAAATATTAGAAAGAGTACTTGAGACTTTTGAAAAAGAGTCATGAAGTGCTTAGCAAAATCAGTCATCAGCCATTGTTGGCTCTTTTGATCGCCTCGTTCAAAGATGAGAGCTGCCCATCCAACTTCTCGACCAAGCATGATGTATCCTTGTGCGATTTTGCTGTTGCCACGGAATCTCTTAGTAATGCCGCCTTTGCCGCAAAGCTTTCGGCCCCTTGCGTTAGGGAAGCCTCCCCGTGGCTTGCAGAATTCAGATGTTTCTTCCCACGGTCGCACAGCCAATAAGCAGTGCCAGCACATATATCGCGCAGAATGTCTGGGGAAAGGTCAATCATGGGATATGCAACAGTTCCTTCAGGTGTGTTCTGGCATATTTTCTGCGACTGAAGCCACTTAGCAGCTTCTATTATATCGTTCGTCATTGCCAAGGTTTGGTATTCGATAAGGTGATTCAGCATAACCGCCTCCAGTGAGGTGGGGTCAGTTATCCCACGTTCTGAAGCACATCTTTCGATCTGCATGCAGCAGTTGTGTTCGAGAAACAGAAGGATAGCCTGTTGCAGCTGGCGCGCTTGGGCTAGTTTCCCAGTACCGCGTTCAGCAGTCAGGCTGGAGTCTCGTTTAGTGTCCCAAAGCAAGTAAGGGGGCAACGTCTTACGCCACTCTTCCAGTTGACTGTATAACTTGACCACATCTTGGTGGCTGACATTTGCATGTCCAGCAGTAACACCCAGAAATTCATAATTTATCTTTCTTACAATGATGGCCAGGGCGAGTATGGCATCTAGATATGTTCTCTCTTCATGCTTTGGTAGTTGCTCGACAATTTCAGTATGGCCGTCCCTGATACGAGATGGAGATTTTTGGTCGAGGGCGTGGAACGTATCTTTTCCATACACATACCAGAAAAGCAACCTTTTTCGCTCTTCTATCCCATGCAAAGGTGCTGAGGAGCCTTCCGACAGGGACGCGTGGCAAAGAATCTGATACTGTAGTGTCATGAGGACCAGGCTGTCGTGTGTTAGAAAAAGGCTGCCAAGCTGGGAATGGAGCGCTGTATTGACATCCTCAACTGATTCGTAGGAAAAGTCAACCATGAGAGCCATGGCTTCAAGGTCGTCCAGTCTGATTGATTGCTTGTTCCCTGCAGCTGACCTTGCCTCGAGCCATGCTCGTCTGAACTCGCTCGCCAGGCGCTGCTGCACCAGCCATTTTCGCGATATCGATAGGAAGGGGCATCCACGGCATGCTACAGCGTACACCAATGCAGGGCTGGCTCTGTGGCTCGTGCAGTCAGCCTGGAATGCGTTTCTGTCTAGTATCGGCATAGCGAGTGAGGTCAGGTCAAAGTAAGCGTCGATGGCTGCTCTGAGAGTGCTCGGATCAAGCTCGAGGATTTCATAAGGGTTTTGTAAAGCACCTGCGACCTCCTCGCTGGCGTATATCTGAGGACTGTTGGACATATTGTCGAAGTTATAGTCGTGCGTAAAGACACTGTCAAGAAACGAGATACTCTCTGCTCCCAGATCCCAGCCCATATCTTGCCATGCAGGCTCAGAGTCAACAGCTGGATATTGTGCGCTTGTGTTGAGGGGCGACGCCTGAGTCTGGGGTAGGACGGAGATTGTCTCCTTATTGACAAGACTAGTGTCGCTGGTACTGCCGGGATCACCACCATCGGCTGCCTGCCCCTCATCGGGACTGGATGAGGTCCGGCCAGCAGCAGAGCGGACATCTAGGCGCATGCTCCGTTTGGCTCGACCGCGGTCATCGGAATTTGCGGTACAAGCTATATCCCGTAACTCACAATGCGAACACTGAGCATGGCCTTCGGATTGACGTGATACCCAATCGCACTTGACCTTGCGCCGAAAGCAAAAGTCACAAGACTGTCGCTTGATACCACGCTTCAGATGCATGGAGCTGTAGAAAATCGAGCAAACCGAATGACCAAGTTGCGGGAGAAACGGTTGGAGGTTGAATGGACAATGGCCGTCGTTCCATTTAGTTTTCGGGAACTAAGCGGGAGAAAGACGGGCATACGTACGGGACACCAGGTAGCTGCCTAAGTAGGTGGCTGAACAAGGTGCTAGACCAAACACGGCGTTGATGCAAGGCTTGATTTTGTTCTGATCGATGAAGCTTGATATGGTGAATCAAAGTGTAGCCATAAGGTGGCGGGTGAGTCGTCAGTCGCATCAGTCGCAGAGTTGACCAACAAAGTGGGCAGGAAGGAGATGAGAAACTGGAAGGAGGCCTGTTGTCTGTTGGTCTTATGGTACCATACTGTATATGCTTTAACAATAGCGCCAATAAAGAAACATTAGTTTTGTTCAATTAATTATTTAATAATATTGTAAGAAAATAACAAGTTGCTATTCATTCAGCTTGTAGACCGTATCAAGCGTCCCAGGACCCAAGAGCTTCATATATAGGGTAGGTAGATCGAGGTTTGCAAGTGCTTACCTAATCCTGTCTAGTCATCCAAACTGCTCCAACAACGCGCACCCCTGACACGTCTCCTCAAGCACCACGATACCATCACAGTTCCTCCCCCGCGCTCATTCCAACACCACGCTCCTTAAAAAGAACCGCCAAGATGACTCGCGCTCAGCAGACTATTTCTCTCGCCCTCTTGGTTTCTTCCGTATGCTTACCATAGCAATCTTGGTGGAATTGAACTAACGCTGTGCAGCTCTACCTTGCGCTCTTCCTTGAGCTCATCCCTCTTCCTCCTCTGATCCAGGAGCAGATCGTCCCTGTGGTACGTTAAACCCCTGAACCTTTTGCAATGCGAATTCCCTAACCCACGGTGTTATAGCTCCCCTTCTGGGCCCTCGTCTCGTTCGGCGCATACCTCCTCTTCCGTCTCGGCTTCGGCATCCTTACCTTCAATGACGTCCCCAACGCACACAAGGAGCTCACGGCGGAGATTGAGCAGGCCAAGGTTGAGCTCCGACAGCTCGGTGTTACTGTCGACTAAATTGGCGAAAAGCGGACACGCACACGATGATCTAAACGGCAATAGAAGGGTTAGAGGGGCATGGGAGATGAGGTTACAAAACTTTAATTACAATAATCTGGTATCTTGTTCTTGCGACCTGCGCGGAGGAATTCTACACGTCATACGCTTATGCTTGTGAGGTTTGCCATCTATATGGACTCTATATCATGATTGCTCGCCGGCAATAAGTGCTACAATTGTTCGTACAGCTGTTTCGGGTTCTTCGTGTCCGTGTACAAGTTCTTCGAAAAGTTTGGGGATCTTTGCAAGTGATCCTCGTTCGTCTGTTTGGTGCCCTGTGATTGTCAGTAATTGGTTACATCATTGTACTCGTGCATGTACTCACATTTCCCTGGGGCGCCTACCAAGACCGAAAGTCTGGTCTGCGCTTCTCCAGTCCAGTCAAACTCGGTCTTCCATCCCAGTCGTACCGTTGCGCCCGACTCCTCTGTATCGCCGTACGGAACTGATATATCGAAGTTTTGCTGGCCCAAATAGCGAATGAGGTCTGCTTTCTTGACAGATTCTACTTGTGTCGGCTCATCCTCATCCGAATGCCCACCGCTGTCCCTCCTCCGTCTGTGTTTCTTTGAGCGCATTCGAATTGCAGCCTCCGATACACCGTCCTTCGAGCCTAGACTTTTTTCCAACTGGCACCAAAAGCCTGCTCTATCGATTGCCACTCGGAGCCACTCACCCATGGCCCACGAAAGGATGCCGATATTGCGTTGCATGGAACGGTTGCAGTCACCTGTGCATATCTTGTGAATAAAAGGGCCGAGTTCAGACTTTGCAGCTGGTTCCAAGGCTGTGACGCCGAGATCGAGAACCGTAAGCTCTGTGGCATTGACTGTCATCTCAATCTTGGCTGTGAAGATTCCTGGTATCTCACGTGATCGAAGTGTAATGGAATAATGTTGTCTCAATGGCTGTCCATCAGCCTCTGGTAGAATAGACGTATTGGATGTCATCGAGAACGGTGTAAAAAGTTCAAGATAGGGCAGCTCCTCTGTCGCTGTCATGGCCACGGGATGATGCGACTTGATGTCAGGCTGCTTCTCCTCAATCGATGGTCGGACCACTGCGGCTGTAGGCTTGCTGAAAGGCAACAGAGCAGCAGGATTCAGTGCCGCTTGTAATAATTGCTGTGATGCTGTTTTACTTTGTTCTGTGCCAGTAGACATCAGGTGACGTTCGATAAGGCTGATGACCTCGTCTTGATTTGTCGGTGCAAGTATGCGGCCAGACTGTTGCATCAATCGAATGCGTTCATTCTCCTTTCGCGCAATTTCAAGGTCCTTCTTCAAATCCTGTATCTCCTTCTGAACCCTATCCCGCTCCTTTTTCTTCTCTGCATCTGGATCAAAGGCCCGGGGTTGTCTAACCTCTGGAGCGCTGGTTTGAACAGGTGGCGGCTCTCTGAGCGCCGATCCCGCTTGAGCGAAGCTCTTCCTTGGCTTCGCCAACAGACGCGACGGCGGTTTGCCTAGGGGTGAGTCCCGTTGCTGTGAGAACTCGCGGAATCTGACGGGGCTGTTCTGGAAGCTCTTTCGTGGTCCTGTGTCGCGTGGCGGTAGTCGAGGTACTGGCTGTGAAGCTGACGGAGCGGCGTCTTGCGAATTCGGTTGCACTAATGGTGATATTCTTGGAGGCGGCATTGAAGCAGGCGGGGGCGAGGATGAGAAGTCTGGCAAAGGTGGTGGTGGGCTTGGAGAGTCTCGTTCTGGTTTGGGATCAGGCTGGGGATCGGCCTCTGGTTCTGACCCTGATATTTGTTCTGGCTCCGCTTCTGGTTCTCGTTCTACGCCTTGCTCAGACTCTCCGCCCGATTCTTCTTCCGCTTCTGGCTCTGGCGCTGCAGTAGCTTGAGCTGGGGACGGTGATCTGATGGGAGATGAAGATCGTGCTGGAATCTCGAGATCATACGAGGAAAACGACCGAACTGGTGATGGACTTCCAGCCGCTGACGGAGATTTCGCTGGCGACGTCTCCTCCGCAGGCGCAAGTTCCTCAGACTGAATGGGAGTGTTCTCCTCAGGCTCCTCCATAGCCTCATCCGAAGGCAATCCAAGTTGCGGTCCAGGCATAGAAGCAGGCGGCGCAGGAGGCGAACTCGCCTCGATTGCAGGCGGTAACTCAGGCTGCGGCATCGAAGCAGAAGGCGCATCAACATCCATCCTAATCCCAGCCTGGGGCGATCTTCTCAAAACCTTCCCCCGAAAAGGATTAAAGTCATCCTCCTCCGCCCTCGGACCCGCTCTCGAAGACGTCCTCCTCGCAGCAGAAGCCATTCCTCCTCCTACACGTCTAATCGATCCTGGCGTCGTATCCTCCGGGCGCGTAGGCGTAGGAGCATCGCTAACAATCTTACTCGTCGCCAAGCGCGCTGCAAGAGCTTCCGAAGGACTATCAAAAGTAAATTGACCCGACGCTCGGGCGCTCGGTAATTTTTGCGGTGATCTCGATCTTCGACGCTCAAAAGCCTCGGGATTGTTTCGTGACATGCTTGCTTTGGTTGGTGATGCATATGATGGCCGTCTTCTTTGCGGTGACGCGGGTTCTTCAGTTGCGCCGACGTTGAGAGAAGTGCGCGGCGAAGTACGCCGTCGCTTAGGCGCAGATTCCTCCATTATTTGTGATTTATGTGCGATTTAAGGACCTTGATTATAACATTTGGCGATGTTGGATTGTCTTGTCGATAATTGGTGGTCGCATTGGTTCGTGTTTACTTTGGACGACCCTGTCGCGTCTGTGGAAGTGGGCCTCACCGCTTACCGAAACGGGCAAATTGTTTTCGCGATGCCAAATGTGGATTGAGGTTACACAAGCGTCTTCCGAAGACCTGAGAGTTCAAATTGGTTGTATAAAAGTCTGAAATGGAGTGGTTAAGTTTGCGATCTTGCACCGACGTCCAAAGGAGCCTTTACTCGTCACTAGTGAATATATAGACAACAACTGCCAGGTGAATCAAATGTCCAGCATCTTAACGAATCACGTGCTTCTTGAATTATTGTGAGTGCTTGGGACCTTCAAGGCATCTGGTGCAAATTAAACCACCGGGTGTCTGCTCGAAGTTTGAGAAGAGGATCCATGTATTGAATGCCATCTTTCGATGATTATACTGAGTTAACGTTGGTGAGTCTGAAGTTATCACCAAAATTCAAGAGACTCATTCCACCCCCACGCACCCCAGTTTTCGCTAGCTTCACCCCAGCCGATGACGTCCGAGGCGAAAATGACGGACTTCCGACCCTCAACACCAACTTTCTCGGCTCTCGCTATTTGCATTACCAACCCAACTTCCTCACTTTTTCGCTCGCCCTCCTCCTCCTTCAACACCCGAAACCCCTTCTCACCATATCCGTATACATATCAATTAAACAGCGCCGATTCACAATGTCAATACCGTCCAGATTACTACCTCGGCTACGACCGTTAATACCCTCACGAAGCATCGTCAGCGCCGCACCAAACCGAACAGAAGATTGGCCACAGCGCAGTTCCCTCGGGCCATACTACGAAGTAATCCTCAACAACCCGTCCCACATCCCAATCGACAAACCAGAAGTCCCTCCCAAAACAGCAGATCCCTCAGTGCAATCCGAGTTCCCCACGAAAACCGCCGTGCAAACACCAGAAGAAAAAGCACGCTTGGTCTTTGGCTCACGCCTCTTCGGCTCTGCAGAGAAAGACGAGCGCCTAGCAGCGCGAAAAGCAAAAGCGACATACATAGCCGGCGTTCTCGTACCGCCCAAGCCCGTTGAGCCGGATAATTGTTGTATGAGCGGCTGTGTAAACTGCGTGTATGACCAGTACCGCGATGAGCTGGAGGAGTGGCAGCTCAAGAACGCAGAGGCACAAGCTGCGCTAAGAAAACACGAGGGTTCTATGGACTCAGACGGTGGAGGTTCAGAGTCGAATTGGGTTGCACCAGAGGTTGGCAAGGCCAAGATTGCGAAGGACTTTTGGGACGAGGAGCTGTATGCGGATTTGCCAGTTGGTATTAGAGAGTTTATGAAGACGGAGAAGCTTTTGAAGAAGAGGCATGTGAGTGAGGGCACCAAACAGAGCTGAGTGAAGCGTGAGTTGGAAAACTTATTTGGGCTGAGAGATGATAGAAAAGCTTATACCCCCTGTTTGCATTTACTTATTGGGGTTTTGGATGATAGAGTTGATGATTAGACTATAGACATGAACATCTGTATTGCGGGCTCTGGCTTGTGTTTGGTGCCGCTTTGGTAGCATCATTGCATAGGTAATTTTTTGAACCGATAGTTCAGGAATCTCATTCATCATGTATATGATATCTCGTTTAAATCTGTGCGCCATTTTCCCAACTCCAAATTCTCAGAAAACACTTAGTTGCTCTTGTTCTGCAGGCTGGCGTTCCTGTCATGCTCGTCGATGTCGATGGCCTCCCAGGGGTAGTTGATCCAGACGTCGCCGACGGTCTCGGCAGCGGAGTAACGGGTGGCAAGCATATCATCGGGGAGCTTTCCCTTCTTGGGCTTGTCCTTGTTCTAAAACTTTGTTAGTTTGGACGTAGTTTTGGAATCGTGCTACATACGTGGAGGACAAAGATGCTAAACTCGGTCTTGGGAGCAGGAGCACCCTCGCCCATGCGCTGACGAGCAATCTCAACATCCTTCTCAAGCTCCTTAACAGCGTACTCGAGAGTGGTTCGGGTATCGTCGACCTCGTCAACGATAAGGATTCGCTTTCCGACGAGATTCTCCATCTCGCCGAGGGCGGTCAAGTCGAGCCACTGTGTTCGGGTGACCTTTGTACCGGGGGCCTCGACTTCATCGTTGCCGAGGGACTCGTAGAGGGACAGACCGATGGCCTGGATGGGGATGTTGGGAGAGCCGGCCTTCTTGAGGAAAGATCGGAGGATTCGAGCGGGAACGTAACCACCGCCGCCGATGGCGATCAGAAGCTGGGGCTGGAAGTCGGCGAGAAGCTTCTCAGCGGACTTTTGGCACATCTTGTGCACCTGGGAAGCACGTCAGCAGCTGACCTTTTGTGTATCTTGCGCCATAGCTGGTGAAAGAGGGCTATTTGCTACAGCTGTCCTGTGTGCAGCAAACAGTGTTCCATCAAGCTGGTGATACTGTCGCATCGCTGGACTCTTCATGATGCGCATCACAACCCATCATCAAGGCGGGGTGGCGGGGTAAATTCTCCTTACATCGTTGTATGTGACGTAGAGCTTCTCGACCATTTTTGCGGTATTTACACGTCGCACGGAGCGTAATCTAGTATATAGAAGAATGAAATGAAAAGATTTGCGACGGGGACAGATGAAGAGATATTAATGCCCAAGAGGAAGAAGGAAGGAGGAAAAAAAGAAGGAAAAGAAAAAAAAAAAGTAGGGCCGAGGCAACCGCGCCTGCAAGAGTTTGGGATCTTCAGGCAATTTTTTTGACATCTCCACATCATCGCTGGACGGATCCACTATAATATTCGGAGTCCGCCGATGCTTAAAAAAGACCTTATTTATTCCGAGAACCCCAAGAATATTCGTAAAATGTAAATAATAACAATAACTAGACAGAAGAGGAGCAGATCGTCTCTACAAGAGAAATGTCATAAGGGAAGAATACTTAAAGGCACATGTTCTTGTTACCTGGAGGCCAAACGTGCAAGTTAGTTGGAAATGTCATCCTAAGAATGATTGTAATTACTGTCCATTTGTCTTCAGATCATGCCTTTCATAAAACTTGAATAATGTTAGAAAAGATACCCAAGTGAGTTTCACTCTGGCTTACGACCGAGAATTTATGACATTCTCCTTGTTCTAGATATTTTTATATTTTTAAACCTCCACTCCATAGAGCTTACGGCGTAGGTGACCACTTGCAACGAACAACAACTGTTGTATCACTGTTCCCGGCGACCACAATTGCAGCCTGGCACTATTATTAGTGGATTTTTTTGTGTATGCCTGAGATCGCATCCACGAATAAGAGGTCGACTATTCACAGCGACCATTGTTGTATTCCCATAGGACAGAAAATGTCCTAGACTAGCACCTTAGGTAGTAAGCCAACGAACATCATTTGGGCAACAGGACACCGTGGCTGCGCGTGTCTTTATTAGGCATGGAACCGAAAACGTCTTTTCAGCTCGTACTTCTATTCAGGCTTTGAGCTCGTGACCGTAGGAGCAATCACTGGTGCCAACAATCATGACTTGAAGTGTAGTTGGCATGGATGTTTTCATCAGAGCTTGCTAACAAACAAGACTTCCTTCTGCCTATCCTATTTCACAAGACAACAAATTGAACAAACAAACATACAACCCACGAGACTGCTCCTATTGCTTCAAATCCAATTTTAGACAGATCAATAGCCCCGATAACTAAGTCCAAGCTTCTATTGCTGACTCTCAGCCTCTTACACGCAATCCTGCCCTCGGGAGGTAAGAAAACCTAAGACTATAGAGGAGGATGCTAAAATAAACACAGTAAAGCCTCACCTGAGCTTAGGCTAAACTGCTTCAGTCTTTTCATCACTTAAGAATACAGGTTCCAAGTTTTCTTGCTACCCCCTGCCTACCTAAGTCTACCCCGCAAGATTGGAGATGCCTCGCAGTCCGCCATGTGCCACTACGGCCAACCACAAGCCCCCTCCTCACAAAAATCTTACCTGTTTCGGGCAAGTATCATGTCTGCCTTGGCCCACCAGCTCAGCCCATGAAACACTGTTTCGCCCGCAAAGCGATCCGACAATCTGGTGCCATATCAAGGCAGACATTTATCTCCCCAATCGCTCTCGTTCTTTGTTAGTGCCAATGCTACTCTCTCCGTATTCGTGCAGCCTAAACAATCTGCCTGGCGAATTACCTTGGCGTGCCATGTGTTCCGTTCGGTATGACGGGCGGATCGTGACATGGGGCTAGCTTACAGTCGGTCAGACTCATACAAATCCTTCTGTAGGACCATAAGATTGGCATTCACTGGGAAACATGCTACTTGTTAAAATGCTAGCTTTCGCTGTCTAGTCAGCTTACACTTAGCATCTCAACTCTTTCATCTAATCTCTTTGAGACTCTGTGAGATCTCGCATCCGTTTGACACGGTCATAATAGCCCATCATGGTTGTAAGTACCAATAAGTCTTCCAAGGAATTACTGTAACTGATGATATGCAGAGAGTACCCATCTTTCGTAGTCTTGTCAATGGCTCTAAGAGCATCAATGACGAGAAGCCCAAAGAAGACCCCGAAAAGGAACAGGTTCAACCCATCGGGACCATCTCTGATAAAGATGCGATTCTTCGTCTAGAGCCTGTACTAAACAGAAAAGGTCTCTTGGTCAAGATCAAACCCCCAAAGGAACCATCTGTCAAGATCCCCCATGTCCCTTGCGATATCGTCCTTGTCATTGATGTCTCCGGATCCATGGTCTCTGCAGCGCCTGTCCCCGGAGAAAGTGACGAAAGCAATGGTCTATCTGTTCTTGATCTCACGAAGCATGCTGCGCTTACTATCATTGAGTCGATGAACGAGAATGATCGCCTAGGTATTGTGACTTTTGCCTCCAAGGCCAAGGTTCTTCAACCTCTTATTCCCATGAACAAAGAGAACAAAGCTCGATCGCTAAAGAACGTCAAGAGCATGAAACCTCTCGACGCTACCAATCTCTGGCAGGGGTTACTTGACGGTATCAAGTTATTCAACACTGGAGAGTCATCTACCAATGTTCCTGCCATCATGATCCTCACCGACGGCATGCCAAACCACATGTAAGTTCCCCTTCATCCCCCTCAATCACACATACTCATCTTCACAGGAACCCAGCAGCAGGCTTCGTCCCCAAGATCCGCGCAATGGGACCCCTCCCAGCCTCAATCCACACCTTCGGCTTTGGCTACAGTCTCCGCTCCGGGCTCCTCAAGTCCATCGCCGAGATTGGCGGCGGTAACTACGCCTTCATCCCCGACGCCGGTATGATCGGAACAGTATTCGTCCACGCCGTCGCAAACCTCCAAAGTACATTCGCAACCCGCGCTGTTCTGAAACTCTCGTACACCAGGCCTTTGGAGTTGTACGAGACAACTGGGCCGTCCGTGGACCAGATCGTCCCTGTATTTGCCGATGATTCGGAGGATAGCCAGGTTGAACTTACGATAAACCTTGGG
The DNA here is from genome assembly GCA_012932015.1 of Fusarium acutatum. Lineage (NCBI taxonomy): Eukaryota > Fungi > Ascomycota > Sordariomycetes > Hypocreales > Nectriaceae > Fusarium > Fusarium acutatum. The sequence continues at coordinate 93,144 of JAADJF010000029.1, forward strand.
AATCTGCAGTTTGGACAGTCTCGCGATATCTTCCTCAGTACTAATGGGCTCAAGGACCTTGAGGTCTTGAATGAAGAGAATCCAACTCGCGCTCTTGTCGATGCATACTTGACATACGTTAAGCCTGGGGACTGTCTCAAGAGTCGCAAGGTTCTGGAGTCAATCCTTTCAAAAGATGCTGACTTCATTCCTATGGCAAGTAATCAGCGCAGCATCCTTGAGTGCAGTGATCTACCCGCCTCTGAGATCGCATACCATGAATCGAGATCTCTAATCTGCAACTTCATTTCGACCATGTTTCCTATTGGAGTGGATGGTGAACACGGTATTACACGGGGTATGAAGAATAAGCGCGAAGAGCTTCGAACTTGGATCGATACCCTTCCCGCCAAGAACTTCAGTGACGAGAAGAACCAGTCTCTTATGCAAGACGTATCAGCCGATGAACCCCAAGGCCAAGTATCCATGGCAATTGAGAGCAAAGAATACTTCAACAGATGGGGGTGCCATTTCCTCCCATCTCTCCTCAACGCCCATACGCGCCAAGTGTGCAACTCGTTCAAAGACCCCGGCCCTCTTCAATACAGCACCGAGAGTCCTCTTTTCATCTCCTGCCGCGACGCACTTGACCAAATCTTCGATAATCTGCCCGCTCCCGAACCTTCACGACACGTGCACTCTAGAGGCGGCCATTCACGGGGTTCAATGACAGGCATCAGCATGAGTTCCTACCGCAACTCCCGCGGCGTCTGCTTCGCAGGCTCTACAGTCGTCGCACTCGCTTCTGGGCGAACAGTACAGATTCGAAAACTTCAACGCGGTATGAAGGTCCGTACACCTCGTGGTTCGCGCCGTGTCGCCATGGTTCTTAAAACACCCGTCGAGAGTGAGATTCTGTGTCGCGTGGGCAAAGTTCTCGTCACACCGTGGCATCCTGTTTCTGCCGATGGAAAGCGCTGGGGCTTTCCCGCCAATGAAGCTGATGGCGTTGTGATGTATACTGGATGTATTTACTCTGTTCTCTTGGAGCGCGATGCTAGTTCTTCTGCGCATGCTATTCGTGTTGGAGATATGTGGGGTGTGACTCTGGGACATGGACTGACTACTGGTTCTGATGTTCGCGCTCATACGTTCTTTGGGGATTACAACACTGTCGGTAAGGGCTTGTTGAGTCTTCCACGCCGTGCAAACGGGATCGTCATCGGTGGTGGTGTCGAGAGGGATGAGGAAACTGGTCTGGTCACCAGCTTCAGACAGCCCAACAAATAAACGATAATCAGTATTAGTAGAGCATGAATCAAGACAATCACTTTTCTCACGGTATAACTTCTCAAATATTGCCAACCGTTTTTATGTGTTATTCACAATCTATGCCCAGGTCCTTCTATAAACCTTTGATCCCAAATGCCTAAACACCCGAACTCCTAAACACCATAACCCCTTAATTCCTCAATTCCTAGACCCCTAAACTCCTAGAACTTCAAAAATCCAATCTATGAACTCCTCAGATAGTACAAACTCTCACCTTCTCCCCCTCAATCTCCCCATCCAGATCTTCTTCTCTCTTCCTTTTCAAGCTCTTCTTCGCTTTAGGTGCAATGATCTGAAGCTCCTCCACTGGTGAAGGGATGTGGAGAAACTCCTGCTCTGCCGGTTTCTCCGTCCCAGTGAAGCTGTACCCATTCCATGGAGCCTCGAGAGGATCGCCGAAGAGGTTCCCAGGTATAACCTCCTTAGATATAGGTTCAGTTCGCCTTGAAGGACTGACCCGTAGAGTCTCTTCCTTATATGGAAGAGCTGTCGGACTCTTAGGCACATCCCTAGGGTGCATGTAGCTTTCCTTCGGAGGCATGACCCGCTGAACCACCCTCTCGTGCGGAAGAGTCTTTGGGCATGTAGGCGGTTCAATAATGGTGGTACAGTTATGCCAATCAATGTCCTTCCATCCCATATCTGGTTCCTGACCATAAGGAATGACCCACGGAGGAATTTCGGGTCGTGAACTCGACGAAAGCGATGTAGGCTCAGCTTCTATCCGAGCCATCCGCCGAGCCTTGTCATCAAACACCTCAGCCCATTCTCCTGGATATGGCAGCACCTCAATCTCCTCCCGAACCTCAGGATCTCGTGCAAAAGTCGTTTCAAAGAAACCTGGATCGATACCATATGGCGCAGGCGATGTCCACAGCGCATCGTCCTTAATAGATGATTCAGGACGAGGTGGTGTCTGGTACTGAGAGTAATAGGGATGCCATCGCAGAATATCATCCTGCCGGTCGACATTATCGACCCAAGCAAATGGAAGACAACCAAACTGCGGAAACCCTTTCTGTAGCGTAGGACATTCCTGGAAGCAATCTCGCCAGGGATGAACGCGCAGGAGAGAAGACGGGCAGACTTCCATACAGCCTACGTTCGCCAGAATCTCCCACGCTTCCATCAGCCCCACGAAGTGGTGATGAGCTTCACTCCACATCTCATAAAGGTCACCATGCTCAAGGAACAGTTCTGCCTCTTCCTCGGGACAGCTGGTCTGGTTGCGTAGAATATACTCAACAAGCCTCTCGGCGTCCTGCTCAAGCTCGTACATCAACGCACCGGCCTCAAAGAACTGATACCGAATATCCTCCTCGTACGCGAAAACATCCGTGTTCGTCTCGAGGGCCTCCCAGTCTTCAATAGGTTCCATTTGGTGAAGCACACCGGACTCGTACATGTAGTGCGGATGAATGTTTATGTGATAGGCCTGCCTACCACGACAGACATCCCTCGGGTCCTTTGCATTGCAGAAGAAGATCTGCCCGGGTGAGCAGCAGTCACCATGGTAATAACATGTTGCGTCGCGAAATGGCCGCTTGTGCTCGCAGTTCCTAGGTGGTTCGAGCGGATGGTAGACTGTTTTACCGGTAGTAGTGTTAATTATGGCTGGACGACGGGTCTCGCAGCTGGTGATGTGGATAACCTGTATGTAGCACATGATGTTGAAGTGTATCTTCTAATCACAGTAAGTAACGTAGTGTGGAGACAGTGAGTAACGTGTGGTGTAGCTTCGAGAGATTGAAGCTGGTAAAGTTAGAGAAAGGCATGGCGAAGTGCTTTTAACGATTGGTACTGAGGTCTGTGGGTGAAATAATAGATCATGTTCTGCAGGTGTATCAATGTTCAGGTGGTAAAGACAAAGCAATGGTCGGTTTTTCAGGGAATGTCAAAGAAGTCGTTCATTGAAGAAAGGGCCTGTCTTTCAGGCCAGTGAACACTTGTCTGTAACAACGCCTGAATGAGGCTTGTTTGCTTGTTCGGTCACTCACTCACAATGGTCATTTCTGATTCATGTCAATTGTCTCTTTGACCAACATCACTTACTCACATATTACCGCCTATGAATAACCACCAACGGATCCTGTCCCTTTCTCAACGCTGTCATGAGCAACTGCATCCTGCCATCAACGCGTCTGTCTAAAATCTCACAAGCCTTGTCTGGCGTCAGTCCCTTCTGCTCACACATTTCCTTCACCTTTCTCACAACTTTCTGCCTCACACCGACGTAATTGCTCGCATACTTGCGCTCCTGCAATGTCCCCATTCGCCATCTCGTGCTGTACTTCTCCTCAAGTGATTGAATCGATGGATTTCCGTTACTGCCGTGCTTCCATTCTTGCCATACTAATGCGACGGACTTGGGCATGCGGTGGTATTTGAACTTGCGCCCGGGTGGACCACTGGCGTAGCGATATGCGACGGAGCGGGGACGGAGTATCGTGTTTTTGTGGTTTCGAGATCTTCGTCTGAGAGGGACGGCGATGGTGTTGCTGGGGCATTTGGGATATCCTCCATCTCATCGTCGCTATCATCCACCACCTCCTCCTCCACCACCTCCCCCTGCTCTTCATCTCCCTCTTCGTCATCCTCGTCAACCTCGAGATCAGGAGTGAAGTCAAGATCCTTGTCCTCTTCATTGCTCAAGTCAGCACCCGCATACGGAGAATTCCTGGTATTGATGGCAGTCCACGATGAAGTATTACGAAGTCGAACACTCCGCAGATTTGCCCTTGTTTGTCGCTTGACCTCGCGATGTGGCCTCAAAGGAGGATTCTTGCGCTTTGGTGCTCGTCGTCCGGTGCTTCGTACAGGAGGTGCTTCCAGGTCCGGTGTTGATGGCGATTCATCAAAGCTCACGTGTCGAACGACCGCCGGTATTTCGTGAGGCTCATCTTCATCGCCAAAGACCATGGGCTCAGTAGCTGGCCCCTCCACGCTCTGTTGAACTGGCATGTAATTCTCCGCTACAAGCCCTCTGACCTCATCAAGATGCTCTCCCCCAAACGCCCTTGCAATCTCCATTTCAGCACCTCCGCCAGTTGCAAACTTTCCTTCCTTCACATTCCTCATGAACCCAACAAATCCATCCATGAGAACAACATGCATCTGCAGCCTCCTCTCCATCTCCCCCATTTTCCTCATCATCTCATCATTCTGCCTCGCCAACTCTTCCGTTCTTTGTCTCTCAGCCTCCAACTCTGCCGTGTAATGCTCTTGCATATTCACAACAACCCTCGCAAGACTCATCGGCACTTTTCCCACTTCCTGTTCAATTCCCTCCTCCCTGGCCAGCGGAGCCACCAATTCCGGGGATTTGCGCCGGATCGGTAGTATATTTTGACAAGGCTCCGAAGCTGACCTCCGGAGTGGACCCTCGGAGGCGGAGCGGCTCGTGGCCGGCGTTTCATTCGGCGAGATGAGCATCATGGGCTGTTTCTTGCAGATCGGCTGCGACATTGTGAATCGGCTGTTAGAATTGCAGTATCCAGAAATTGGGCGGTCAATCGAAAGGCCCGGTCATTATATCATCACCAAGCTTGCGAACAGCGCTCAGTCCAAGCTATTGAACACCCGGGGAACAAAGAACAACGGGTCACGGACCTCACGAGGTTGAACATGACATGTTTGCCTAAAAGTCAATCATTCTTGTCTTTAAACAATACTAACTATGCTTATGGTATAAATAGTAATAAATGCCGAAAATATCTGTTAAATAGTAACGCGCAGGTAAAATAAAATAAAATAAAATAAAATAGAAAATAAATGACTTCCCTCACCAGAATAGAAGCTTCATGCGACATCTCTTCATCTAGATCATACTTTCTTGCTTTCCTTCTTTCTTTCGCTCCAAATGCTATCAAATCATTATCTTCTTGTATCATGCAGGTGTTCTTTCTGTGAAATTAACTCGATGTAAAAGCCAACGGGTATATAACGCCAACGATGCGATGCGATGCGATATGCGGGGTGTTGTAGTGTTTCTTTGTTTCGTGGATGAGGTTTGTTCAGATGTAGGCCGTAGGTTGAGCATCGACCTTTCTGCGGCGCCAGAATTTCCATCCCTTGCGTCGCCGCACAGACTTTCCTCCCGCCTTCTCAGCATGATCATCCTCAAGTTCAAGTCTATACCTTCTCACGCTGCCCGAATCATCATCGAACGGGACATGTTTATTCTCGCATGACACAAAACAATCAGGCACGAGATGTCTCAGCACCCAACCCTTCACACCGCGCGTCGCAGCGTCGATGGCGGCGTATTCAAGACGGCGGGTGCGGTCGCTGGTCCAGTAGTGTGTTGTCTGAGGCGGTGGTGAGGGGATGGGCGTGGGCTGCACGCGGCGGTCGGGAACGGTGTCGGCGAGTTGGATGGGATCTGGAGATGGGAAGTGGAAGAATGCGGCGGATTGCTTGGGGGGAGAAGTAGCTGTTGCGGTGCGTACGAGGTGGAGGGATTGGTTGGATGTGCGTGTTGGTTGAACGGGGTGAGTCTTTGCTGCTCGACGGAGTGAAGGGCGACGATCTCTGAAACGAGATCTGACTCCTGAGCCGTTGCTACTACCACTACCACTACCACTGCCATCCTTGGAAGAACCATTTGACGAGCGTCGGCCAACAAGAAGATGAGAGTTGTTAATAGTAGACCCGCCGTGGGAAGTATTAGAAGTAGAGGTTCGTCGGGGCGTGTTTGACTCATAGCCTGAATCTTGTCGCTGCATCTTTGCCGTGCCAGGTCGACGCTCTCTCACCCAGTCCTTGCTACTCGGAGCTTCACGCTGCTGGCGCTGAAGCTCATGTTGAAGATGCTCCAGGTGTTGAAGGCTGGTTGTATCGTGTGTGACGGGTGGTCGAGGGGGAGACATGGGTTCGAATAACTCCGTGTCTGCGAAGCTATGGTATGTTGTACCTGAAGCTCGCGACTCAGACCTTTCCTCCATGATGGGCGAACATCCGACGATACCAAGCTGACCAGTCAAAATATAAGGCAAGGTGAATTGAAGGTGAGATTAATTTGTGGCGAGTCGTTCCAGTAAAAGAAGGTAAATGGGTGTATGATGAGATAGAGGGTATTCACAACAGCACCCGTTTACTAATAATCCCCCAAAAAGCGACAGACACAAATCTCCGACCCAGTCCAGCCAAGGTCCAAGTCACCAACACCAAAAAAACGAAAGACAAAGTAACGAATATATAAGAAAGGAGAAAAGGGGGATAAAGCTTTTCCACTTCTATTCCGCGGTGAAGCGAAGCGAAGGCGAAAAAAACCTGGTTGCGGGAGAAACAAAACAAGAGACCAAAAGTTGCGGTCTGCCTTTCTCTTGTTATTTAACTTAACCCAAGTTGAACCAAAGACACCCCAGTCGAGAAAAGTTCAGGGCCCTAGCAGGGGCTCTAAGCGGGATGCTGGGGACCAGGGGTGTTGGATTGGCCTCTGGGCGGTGAAAGGATATGCACGACGGTGGTGGTGTCATGTACCTAAGGAATAGCGTTGATGAAATAGGACGAGTTGGTGTTTTTGATGGTGGATAATGGTTTGTAATGGGTACTGAAGAATGTCGGAAGTAAAAGCCGGGTATTTGCGTTTTTGGTGGGTTGGAGAGAAGTGAGGTTATTTATGAGTAACAATAAGCTTAAGCTGAACAGTGAGAGCAGAGCAGACAAAGACAATATGAGTGCCTGTCTACTTGACTCTCAATCTGCTCTGCCTTGCTCTATCACAAGTCGTCAATCCCAAATCGAATGATCTTGAGGATCTCAAGCGGTGCGTTGTTTTATTCCTTCGGTCCTGTTTTTCTCTCTCTTCAAACCCATCCCGTTAGTCCAAACCGTCAACCGATCACCACAAGAAAATATCACCTTACCCAAACTTTAGCCAGGCCAGTGGAGCTCTTTTGCTACTCAATTGGTGGAGTTGCGGTATGACCCACGACGGCTTTGCGCGTTGACGATCGGCTGCGGGACCGGAAGAGAAGAGAAAGTTATGGGGCTTTGCAGGAGGTGGACCGAGAGAAAGCGAAAATGCAGAGTGCAGAGAGAATGGGAAGATGTTAAGGATGCTTCTATATGAAGTATGGAATGTGAAGCAGGGAATCATATGACGTGGACGGCTTGTAGGACCAGTGTTGGATATTCATCTTCACATGCTCAGGTTTACTCCGTGAGAGTGAAAATGAGAGACATGGGCTTGTATCACTGTATCCCCCGACACAAACGAGAGTCCGAGTGTCTGGGGGTGGCCCGGCATGATGCCCGTCTCTAGTGTCTCTCCTATTCATCCTCTCGTCTAGCCTCTGTGTTTTCATCAGCTCAGGAACAGCACAAGTCGGCGGGTTACGGAGCAAACATACCGAAAGGAATAAGCAGTCTATCGATCTAGCCTGCAGGGACTGACATTTTCTGCCTCTACACCTCTTTCTTTTGACACCAACGAGTTAGAAGGGGTCTAGCAGGGTTGGTCCCACGTCGCGCAGGCGAGCGACAGGGGTTAATTGGGACTTGGCTTCTCGGCGGCCCGCTCTCACGTTGCTGCGCCTTTTTCCTGTCTATCGGTCCGTCCGCTGGCGTTTACACTTCTCTACTGTACGCTGTGCTCTGTAGGATTGCACAAGACTTGAAGCCTGACCACAGTAGCTGAATAATGTACTCACAATACCAACTGAGTGATATTCATGATCACAGTCTCAAGCTTCTTATGCTTCATGGTATCCACGTGTCAAACATCAAGTGGGACACAAATACATGTACCGACGCATAACTCATCCATGTCTGCATACGTCGACCCGTCAATAGCTGAACCTGATATGCAAATCATCCAAGGTCTCATTTTTCGTCCGTTCTTTTTCGCACTGATCCAGAAGTCACAGACCAGTTTCACAGAGCGCCTAAAATCACTCACTCACTCAATCGCGGGGGTGATCCCAGCGCCTGAAACACAGACCTCGTTTTTTGTACGCCGGGTCTTCCCGTGCTACTAAAGGCACCTAAGGTATTTTGACGCCGTCGCTGAAAATGGGGTTCTGTTACGAGAGGAATCGTGAATGGGGTAAAGGCCTTGGCGAGCGCTTGGAACTTGTTGATATGGTCCCCAGAAATAGAAGATCCAATGCATGACAACTCACTTTGTCCCTGTGCCTGTGCCTGAATCTTTGAGGACCTATCATCAGTGTATTTCGCAGCATGTGAAAGATAAGATGCGATGAGCAGCCGAGGGTTTCATCCAGATCAGATTTCTGTGCATCTGATGCAATAAAACGACAACACCCTCTTTTTGCATGACCATTCCTCGTCGTGGTAGAGTGATCTCGTGTTGCACATGATAACAACCCTGGGGGGGTTCTTGGGGTGCCACGCCCAGGAACGAAAAAAGAGAGCAGCCGCCAACAGCCACCTACGAGCTGTGCCTCTACCAAGCTGCAAGTTAATCTCCAACCACCAACAAATCACTGCATGTTCCAAAGCCCTTTCTTTTTATAAACGCCTATCTTTTTCTGCTCCATTGAAGAGATGTTGTTCAAGACAAGATGACGCGCCCGACATCGGAACCAATAGAGTCTTATTGATTGCGAAAATTGAACTTCACATGTCTTTTTTAGAATGTGACGCTGTTTATGCAGCTTGATGATCGGTGGCTTGGTCATGTGCATGAGTGAAGCCGGTTACGGATGGGTGATCGGCATTGAGTGCTGAGAATTGCAGTGGGTGATTGGGAATGGGGAAGAATGTTGATACGGGCTGAGACATTGGACGCCTTGCAGGTGATGAGTTGGACGATTGAGTTGGCGACGTCGGTCAATGCACTTGGGAGTTGCGTCATGATTTTCGGTGAGGGTCTTGGGATATTACGATTACAATGAGGATGGGGGATAAGGGATCACGAATTCGTTGGTCTCGGCTTTCTGGGCATCTTGGCCTTGAGCGTGAAGCAGAGGGGAAATGCGAGGGGTTTTGGTGGCTGGTCTCTCTCATCTTGGTCGATGTATTACCTTTCGTAAATGCTGCCCAGTCGTAAGATGCAGAAGGTTCCAGACGTCCAATTAATGGAAACTGCTTTGACCGCATCGATGTTATTCAGCAAGCTGCTCAGGGAAGGCTTGACATTTGAATCCTAAGCGAAGAAAATATTTAGGTAAAATTAGTATGAGCCTAGAGGACTCTTTACTGAATTTATTTTGGCATCTATTTCATGGTCTAAAGTCTTCTTGCTCTCTGGCGAGGACTGCACAATGGTCCCAAGCAAGTTGGATACCCGATATACCCTGTTGGACGCTGTATACGAGCTATCCAATCGCCGACAAGACATTATTCGGAAAGCTTCACTCCTCACTTCACCTCGTAAACACATCTCTCAAATCTCAGTGGTATAGGGTAATGCTCCCAAAATAGCATCATCACAAAGCTGAGATTAAGTTCAGCTGTCTCAAGGTAACAGATCATTCTACCAATTGAACACAGCCCAAATACCGTAGTCTCATCGTCAATATCCTTCGAGACTCTTCGTGACTGAGTCCATTTGAGCAAGATTCCCTCCCTCCACCAATTACGACCCGGCCCATCCGGAGATTTCGCATCACGTAATCTAACCTTACCCTGCTGGCTAGTCTAGCTCTCATTCCAACACGAGGCATCTCACTTCCTCCTCTTTTTCATGTTATCGTTATGGATTTGTTAAGAAGACACGGCGGTCATGGACACGGGCACGAAGAGGAGGAGCATGGCCACGGTCATGGGCACCAGAGTGAGGATTCAGTGAGGCAGCACTTTCTCGCGTGTCTTTACTGGTATGTCTTGGCGGTGGTGTTGATAATTGGTTCTGTCTCGCGGTTAATCTCTATTTTTATCGCTAAACAACGGTATGTTGACTCACAGACCATGGGAATAAGGCTGAGACATTATAGGATAAAGAGAAGAGATGCTGGGGCCAGTTCGGATGCCTCAATCTCGACGATAGAGAAATTGGTTGATGCGCCAAAGGCTCTTGTATCAAGAATATTTCGACTTCCAGTTCGGTCAGTGACTTTGCCAGTCCGCAAGACAATTGTTGTTGTCGCGTACACAGCGTTCGTGGCGGGTCTTGTTACATACAAGTCCATTCATCACGACGCCAATTTCCACGAGCGCATTGCGTTTCGCGCAGCTTGGATAACCGCGACACAGACTTCACTACCCTTCCTGCTAGTTGTGCGCGTCAATCCAATTGGACTGTTACTGGGAACTTCGTACGAGAGGCTCAATTGGTTCCACAGATGGGTATCAAGGGTCTTCTTCGCAAGCGCAACCATCCACGGCGGCTTCTTCGCATGGGAATGGCTAGCCGCCAGCTTCTTCTGGACCGAGATCAAGACCGTCAAGATGGTACTACCGGGAATTGGAGCGTGGTTCATCCTAGCTTGGACGGTTGTCTCGACACTGCCCTTCTTCCGACGTATGAAGTATGAACTCTTTGTGGTACAGCATATCATCTCAGTTGTACTACTTCTCGTCTTTTTGGTCCTTCACGTTCCAGATCATCACCTCTTCAGCATCTGGTGCGCCGTGGGCGTATTTGCATACGATGTAGTGACACGCTCGGCGAATCCGATCTGGCGGAACCTGCGGCTTCGGGTTTCGGCGAATCCGTCTGTACGATACGCATACGATGCCAGTATCCAAGCAGTCGACGACGAACTAACGGTCATGACTATTCGAAATGTTGGCTTCAAGTGGAAGCCTGGACAGCATGTTCTGGTCTGGATGCCGACTTTTCGATGGGAGACACCGCATCCGTTTACGATTGCTAATATTCCGGATTCTGAAGGCAAGACGCAGGATATTCAGCTTACGATCAAGACGAAGACTGGATTGACGAGGGATCTGAATGATTGGGCGAGAAGGACGGGACTTAGGGGTGATAACGGGAGCATGAGGGTTATGCTCACAGGGCCTTTTGGTGCGGTGCCAGATTCGAAGCAGTATGAGAATGTTGTTCTTATCGCTGCGTCGACGGGAGGATCTTTCACCACGCCTGTTCTCGAGGATATACTTTCGACGCAATCGCCGGGGTGTGTTCGCAAGGTCAACGCTCTGTACATTGTCCGTTGGAAGGCGCATGCGGAGCCCTATCTTCAGCGCATATCACGTGTTGTCTCGAGAGCGAAGGAGATGGGGATCTCTGTGAATGTTCAAGTCGCGGTAACGAAGGGCGGCGGTACCGTTTCCGATGCAGTTCTTCGCGACAACGACGCGAATGCAAGCCGCGAGAGACTGATCGAAGAGCCCACGAGAGGACCTAGTGTCGAATTGGAGCGCTTCTCAATAGACTCCAGTGCCTCTTCGGAGAGTGGACGAGAAGAGCAGCTGCTCAAAGAGGAAATGGAATTTGATGGGGCGCATGCTTCGGCTATCGAACACGCAGAAGGTCGACCTGAGATCGCGACGTTCATCAGAACGGCGGTTGGCAGTGTACCGGGGAATGTTGCTATCGCTGTGTGTGGTGGTGATGCGATCGAGAAGATCGTCAAGACGAGTGTTGCGTCGATAAGAAGGGAGAGGAGCAGGGATGGAGGAGTAGGGGACATATACTTGCATGTTGAGCGATCTGATACTTAAGCGCAGGCGGTTTAATGTTAATTTTGTGCCCAAGAATGACTCCCAAGCAAGAGGAAGCCCCTGGAGAAATCCCAAGACCTCTTTTCTAAGTGATGACAAGCCTAAGATAAGTTTAGTATATCTCGTCAAGCCTTTAGACCAGTTTATTTGGGATCCTGATTTAGTATCAGAAGTTTTCTTGCTCCCTGCCAGGTTGACTTCGGTGGATGGTTCATCACCCAGCACCTGAACGTTGACCATCGCCAGTTCCAAAGCCTCAGAGTTCTATCCTCAGGCTTCAGGCCTTTTCGGCCGAACTCTGAACGAGACACTGGCAGCCTTGTATGCAGCCGCGCGAACTGCGAGGGCATCGCAGCTGCCACTGCCAGAGCAGTGACAGAACAGCAAGATGAATCATCTACCCCCCTGAACAATATCTCATCACCACAACAAGACGGAATGAGCTCAAACTCTTACTCCTTCATCAACTCACACACACAAACATCTCCTTGGAGTTTTATTCTTCACAAGCCACCACAACACACTACTCTCATCAACACAAGAATACACTACAAACATCCTTCGCTGTAACAGCTCGTCATTATGTCTACTCAGCATAACTACCTCGACGACGACGGTGACTTCTTGGAGTTCTACAACAACCCCCTCTACAAGCGTGTCTCCGAGCTGACCCCCAATGAGCGAAAGTATGCTTGCCCAGCTCCTCCCCTTCCTACTCCTCGTCGAGACAATGGCCCCAGACTCGTCGCCCGAAAGCACTCTCCTCGTGTTCCCTCCCAACGCAGGGACGCCGATGTTGTGAAGGCCTCCATCCGAAGACACTCCTTCGTAAAACCTCGACAGACCCTAAACAAGGAGGATGCCCCCGAGCCTGAGGCCGCCAATGCGCCAATCTTCTACCCGCGCGCCGACCACGACTTCCAGCAAAACGTCGCCCGCGTCCTCGGCCCCGAGCACGTTGACAAGTACGAAAACTGTGCCGACATGGCGGAGAAGGCCAAAGAGGAGCTTGAGGACAAGCCTGATGGAGACCATCAGCTCGGACGTCCCTGGACCAAGGAGGAGTTTGACAAGGCTGCGAGATTGACGCAGTAGGGAGTTGATTTAGCGACTGTCAAGGCGCTCATTGGGTTTCCCAATAGCCCGATCACGGAAAAGGTCGAGAAGGAGTTTTAGGAGATTATGGACGATGAGGAGATGATGTTGGAACTCCACGCGGGTCTCGAGGAGGGCGAGATACTGGAAAGAGACGAGATTCTGAAGGATTACGAGATCCTGGATTGGAAGAAGCTAAACTCACGGAAACTGGCGATCAGGGAACGAGGCGGCGAGGATCATGATGCGGATCTGGCAGATGAGCGATAGGCTTAGCAGCGTTTAGGAACGCGCAGCCAGGAGTACTTGATGTTAGCTACTATGATAGCTTAAGCCAGATAATTGATCCTGTAGTTGACCCCAACTGTACGCATTAACAAGACTGACAGTTCCATTGACTGATCTAGTTTAAGCTTTGGACAGTAGAGTTTCGACTGAACTGCGAATAACACACAACGGTTTAGGCTACCTCAGCAAGGCGAATCACAGCCCGTTCTGGTGCGCTGCATGGAAGCTTGGCGGAGTTGACAGCTGTGAGTTTCGTATCAATTGGTAGCAGCATCGCAGTTAAACCAACGCTTTGATAGCATTGTCTCCCTCGAATCTCCCCATGAATAAGACACGAAGTGGAATTAGCTGTTTATCAGAATGGGACATGCAGTCCTCTGTTCCACCGCATCACTCTGAATCCCCTCACAGGGGATAGTTATTCATGGACAGCTGGCTCACAGGAATAGGTGATATAAGGATGCTTTGGGCGCCGTAACAATGCACTGGACCATCAACACAAGAATCACATTGCAACAAAGACACTGTATCATCACAACAACACATTCACTACAACGAACTGAAACATCATGTCTACCCAACAATCCCCTGACGAGGAGGCCCGCATGATTGCCAAGATCTACTCGACTGACTTTTACAGGAATGTCAATGATCTCGAGCGCAATACCGGCGGTACTGTCTATGATCCCAAGATGGGTCCTCCCCCTCCATCCCCAGCCCTCAAAGAATTCTGTCCTATACCCCCAAGCTCTCAAGCTCCCCGAACAGACACACCTCGCCCAAAGGACACCTACATCGACAATTCTCTCATCCCCGGCAAGACCATCGTCAACGAGAAGTGGGAAGAAAACCTCAAGCGCGTCTTCGGCGAGACATATGGTAAAAGGGACTGGGTGAACCTACAAGACATGACGAACAAATGCTGGAAGTACCTCCGCACGAAGAAAAACCGAAACCAGAGGAGCGAAAGGTGGAAAATGGACGAGATTGAGCGCTACGGGAGACTCTCGGTCTGGGGCGTTCATGATGATGTGATTGCAGCGCTCATCGGCTGGCCGGTCGATGTGCAATGGACTCCTGAGGAGGAGGCTCACTTCGAAGCGGCTATTCGTGATGAGTGGAAGTATATTCATGTGACACAGCAGGAGGCTCAGGAAATTGTTGAGGAACGTCAGAAGAGCTCTCTCCGGAAATGTGAGCAAGTCGCGCATGGATTGTTAGGGGATTGAGAAAGGGATTAGACGGTGGTGGCCTATGGCTTAATACAGTGGGATGGAAAGACAGAGCTCTAGATTAATGGACGCCAGAAAGGCGGATAGACAATTAGACTGTTTCTTTGACTTCAGGCAACCTGCTTCCAGACATGCTCGGGACTGTCACTGTAATGACCTCTCTGCGAGTCAGTTACCGCTTGCTGATTGACTCGCAGAGGCCTGGCGCAAAGAGACTCATGATCTGTGCCTTGGTACTTTATCGGACTACATAAATTACGTATGTAAAGGATGAAAGTCATGGATGGACTCGTGCTTGGATTGTCTACCGTCTATCAATTCCATGTGCCCCCATGTACTGATGCCTGCTTCACCAAACCACAGAACGAGCTCTCCCTCCAGTAACGAATATCTTGGTGTCCACGCCTCAAGGATCTATACCACCCTCTTCCACCTCATACGGCTTCTCGGTACCGTTACCAACACTCCCAGATTCCTCTCCTTGGGTGTGATTTCTTTGCTCCCTACTCCCAAAGGTGAAAACCTCTCCTAGACCGTGGTTGCAATTACTTTGCTCCCTATTTCCAAAGTTGAAAATCGCTCCTATACCGCATAAGTCCTCCGGCGTATCCTCTTCTGTCTCGCGCGGCCTCTTTCTGCTGTTACCAGCCTGACTGGATCTCTCCTCCTGAGGACGGTCATCTACTCGCACAGGCCCGAAGTCTCCATGTCTTCCTGATACGATCGCCGCCCCGAAAGGCCCCAATACGTTCTCCTGTAGACTATACGGTCCCTCAGTATTCCTATACCGATTGTTGGCACTCAATCCATCATTGTGGAAGCGCCCCTCTTGGAGCGGATCATATTGATGCCCCAGTAACCCCCATTCATCCTTACACCATCGGTAAAGCTCCTCTTCATCACCGGCTCGAGCCTCTCCCAACGGTAGACCCAGTAGAGCTGGAAGGACATATGGTGGTACCCCCCATGCTATTAACCTCCCAGCGGCTTCCACCTCTGTAGCATTCCAAGGCCTTTGTAACCCCGTAAATTCGCCTGCCTGAGCCCGATATAAGCACCAGCCTATCATCATCGACATGTTCAGCCATTCGTCTTGAGCTTTTGGGCCGAGGACGCGTCGCATGTTCTGTTGCTAGTGCACATCGACTGTCCAGTATGGAGAAGACATATTTGATGATGCTGTTGAGTGTGCTTGTGAAGTTTTCTTGTAGAAGATATGGCGGAGCAATGTTGATGATGATGATGATGATGATGGTGGTGGTGATGATGATGATTGAATTGAATGCTTGTCTGACTGAGAGGGGTAGAATGAGGAACCCATCGTACCTAGATCGCACTTGCTTGGTCGACGGAAGTCAACATTCCGACCTTGAAGCAAGTCCAAAGGTCCATTAAATCTATACTGAAACAACCCAAGTTTATATAAATTGACCGAGATCTTTTCGTCATTAAGGATAGGATAGAGCCAGAGGTTCTTCAGTAGACCTGACTGTGTGACCTTGGCACAAAGCCTTTGGGCATTCAATTAGGGTGCGAGAGACAATTGCTACGCATGCAAGGGTGACGAAGAGCAAGCTCGACATATTAAAAGACACTAAACTTGCACAAGTGTTTCTATTAGCGAGTCAATTCTTGGAATTTACAGTACAGCCTAATGTTGAACCTACCACCGAATGCGCACTCCATACTTTTACCCCAGATCTTACCCTTGTCCCGACGAACGTAAGAGGATATTCAAGGACGGTGATTCGAGAATGATTTGCCGACCAAAATTTCCGGGGTAAGATAAAACGGCACCGAGACGCTAGACCCCGGATCAAAAAGAAGCGCCGTCTTCAAGACGGGCTGTTCTAGAATTTCCATGGCTTGCGATCTGTGTGTGTTTGTCTGTTTTTGGAGGCTGATAACCGAGTGATGCCGATTGTGGTCTGTGCTCATCTCGGCCGGGCGGAAGATGGGGCGCATGGGGTTTTGGAGAAGATGGCGGGGATCCACAATACGGACTCGGAGGTCCTCGACGGCGGAAGAGCCGGTGGACGATTACAGTTGTAAAGTTCACCGGAGAAGTATTTTGCATAATGGAGTTTAATAGAAACATCGTCAGGTCAAGAAATTCGAGGTGAGCAGTTGTGAGGCCGCGAGGTATCAAGTCAAGGATGTGTAGGAGAATCAGGCCACACGCATCTATTGCCTAATAGTGTCATGACCGATGCACTTCTCCTCTCGGCAACGTCGGTAGATCTGGAGATCAACTGCATCAGTAAGTTATTCTCTCTACGTAGGTTACACTATTTCTCCCTATGATATAACGGAATTGTAAATCCGGTGCTTGGCAGAAATTCCCTTCTCTCCGCGTTGTACCTCTTCGCAGAGCCAAAAGGCACAACGGTACCTGAATGCAAATTTGGAGAAAGGACATGCTGAAGCGTCCACTATAACCGACGGGCCAACCACTGAAAGGGATGCATCCCCGCTCTGAAGACTCAGTGGGTTTCGGTGATCCACCCCTCGTCACCGTCACCAATCCACTCGAGTGACCTCCACTAACCAAGGTTGGAGCTGTCTTCTCTTTCTTCCCTCTTATTTATCCTTTCCTCCTCCTCCTCTTTTTTTACTCTTCCTCTCTGAAAGGAATAATCTCCCCTCTTTCTTCTCCTTTTTGGTACATTTTGCTTTCAGATCATCATGGCTTCACCTGTTGCTTCTGCCGCCCTCAAGGCGCGCGTTCGCAATCCCGCTATGCTCAAGAAGCTTGCGCGACCTGAGGATCTGATGCACCACTTTCCCAATGGCTCTTATATCGGCTGGTCTGGCTTTACAGCTGTTGGATACCCCAAGTAGGTTTACTCATCTCTCCTGCACAATTGGCTGCTCTGTAATCACTTCAAGTGTCGAGTTTCAGACTCCGCACCGGCTATTATCGTCATTACCCGAGCTTGGCGCAAACAATGCAACTGACAATCGCAACAGGAAGGTTCCCGCTGCTATGGCCGACTACGTCGAGCAGAACAACCTCCAGAGCAAGATGAAGTACTCTCTGTTCGTCGGTGCTTCGGCCGGTTCGGAGACCGAGAACCGATGGGCTGCTCTCGACATGATCAACCGACGAAGCCCTCATCAGGTCGGCAAAGACATCGCCAAGGGAATCAACTCTGGACGAATCAACTTTTTTGACAAGCATTTGTCCATGTTCCCCTCTGATCTTGTCTATGTACGTAACCGCAGATGTACAGAATGGAAATTTGTTGCTTGCGGCCCCACCATTCGGCTTCGCTTTAATCTCCCACCGAGCTATTGCGGCTCCGATAAGACAATCGGCTGACAATTTGACTCTAGGGCTTCTACACCAAGGATCGATCAAACAGCAACCTTGATGTCACCGTCGTGGAAGCGACAGACATTCTCGAGGATGGCAGCTTTGTTCCCGGTGCCTCTGTTGGTGCTACTCCCGAGTTGATCCAGATGGCTGACAAGGTACGTCATCGCCAAGCTCAAGCCCGCATCGCCAACTTTTAGTTACTGACAATTGCGCTTGGTAGATCATCATCGAGGTCAACACCGCCATCCCCTCTTTCAAGGGTCTCCACGACATTACCTTCACCGACGTTCCTCCCCACCGCACTCCCTACAACATCACCGCTGTCGAGGACCGCATTGGTTCCCCCTCAGTCAAGGTCGACCCCTCCAAGGTCGTCGCAATTGTCGAGTCCGATTACTGGGATGCAACCGGCCCCAACGCCGATGCCGACGAGACTTCTCGACAGATCGCCGGCCACCTGATTGAGTTCTTCGAGCACGAGGTTGCCCAGGGCCGCATGCCCGCCAACCTTCTGCCTCTCCAGTCCGGTATCGGCAACGTCGCCAACGCTATTGTTGGCGGTCTTAACGAGTCCAAGTTCAAGAACCTCAAGGTCTGGACAGAGGTCATCCAGGATACTTTCCTCGATCTCTTCGACTCTGGAAAGCTCGACTACGCTACCGCCACATCAATCCGCTTCTCCCCCGATGGCTTCAAGCGCTTCTACGATAACTGGGATGCCTACGCCGACAAGATCCTCCTCCGAAGCCAGGCTGTCTCCAACGCTCCCGAGATCATCAAGCGTCTCGGTGTCATCGGCATGAACACTCCCGTCGAGGTCGACATTTTCGCTCACGCCAACTCCACCTGCGTCAGTGGAACACGCATGCTCAACGGTCTCGGCGGTTCGGCCGATTTCCTCCGCAACTCCAAGTACTCCATCATGCACACACCATCCAGCCGACCCTCCAAGACCGATCCCCACGGTGTTTCCTGTATTGTCCCCATGGTGACCCACGTCGACCAGACCGAGCACGATCTCGACGTCATCGTCACCGAGCAAGGTCTCGCCGACGTGCGCGGTCTCTCACCTCGTGAGCGTGCCCGTGTCATCATCAACAAGTGCGCGCACCCCAAGTACCAGCCCATCCTGAGCCACTACTTCGACAAGGCTGAGTCGGAGGGTCTGAAGAAGGGTATGGGTCACGAGCCTCACCTTCTCTTCAACGCTTTCGACCTGCACAAGGCTCTGGCTGAGGAGGGTAGCATGCTCAAGGTCAAGCCTTGGTAAGGGATTTGCTGTATCTTAATGAAAGAGGGGGAAAAGAAAGAAAGAGAGCGGTTGTACTCATATGAATGACATTTTGCGTAGCTATTTTTTTGGGATATGTTTTTGTTGGTCTACATAGATGTTTTGGATGATAATTCCCCAGCAATTGAGCATTGAAATCTTGACCATCTGGATTGATCATTGAAGTGTGACATCATTGTTGGATTGTTTGTGCTTAGTGGATTCGGGGTCAGTTCTAGGTCCGACACGTTTGGTGGTGGTTTAAAGCTTGGAGGGTTGTTGGGGGTACAGACAAATCTCCGCCCACCTTATGGACTTGCTCTGTAGTTCACAGCAAGTGTTTGGAGGATATGTTCCACCTGATTAACGTGATGCTATGGTGCCCAATCAGATTTTGGTGAACAAAATGGTGACTACAATCTGATAATAGCGTTGAGCAAGAATGTGCTTCCACAGAGATGGTCCGGTTTAGCTTGGCGAGCGTCAATGAAGCTGATCTTATGAAGAAGTATTACAAGTTAAAATATTTATATATGATTTCAGAGAAGACCAAGCTCTCATTTTCCTTCAAAAAGGAATGCGCCTTTGCGCGTATCTTTCAGCTTTACTTACCGTCAATCTAACTGGCCTCTTCAACACTGCCTTGTCTAGCTCAGCTTTAGCGCCAAGGCGTTTTCGTCCTCACAAGGCATAGTCACTATCTTCATAACTACTTCAAACTAATAACGACCGGCCCAACTCCACATATCCGACCAAAACATCTAATCAATGGCAAATACAACGGAAAACCTCAACCGCTGGGCCCTGGTATCCTCTCTCTACGGCCCCGGCACCTTCTGGAGCTGGCTCATCATCGTAGCCTCCGTGTTCACAAGCTGGACCATCAACCCAGTCACAAAACGCTTAGACTCAATCACAAACGACACAATCGCAGCGCTTACACTCCCCGTGGTCGCAGCTGCAGATGCACTCTATCAACTTGCCAAATATGACCGACCTGATCGTCCACGGTGGCTGTTGAGCCATTCGCCAGAAGATATCCAGCTCGTGGCTGCGCTTGAAGCTCCGCTTGCTATCTGCGAAGTCTACGTTGTGCTGGGGATTTTTCTCCATAGTGCTGCGTCGAGAAGATATCAATGGAAGAGGGTTGGCTGTGTTACTTTAGCGACGCTTTTGTGCTTTTCGCCGCAGTTGGTTATTTTCTTTACATGCCCTGATCTTCCCGTCTCAACAAGTCCGTTTGCTCGACCGTTTCTCTTCAATTTCGTTCTTGCATTAGGGTTTGCATCGGGGATCATGGCTATCATGACTGGTGTGTCGATTGTTCGGACTGTTATCATCGCCGTATATGGCGGAGCCAAACCTTCTAGCACTGAAGGCCAAGCGAGGCCCAAAGAAAGGCGCAGCAGGTTTGAGACATGGTCGAATATATTGGCGGCAGTTCTCATCCCAATCATCATTTCAACTATAAAGTATGGGTTTATTGGCAATACACAGTATTATCACGGGTACCTGAGACCAGATCATACAGTAATCAGATTTACACCGAAGAGTAATGCCTCTCTGACAGACTTGGATCAGATTGTTGCGCTGGCTGGCGGAGCGTTTACACTATTGTTCAGTATATATGATGCTGCGAAGGGCTGGCGATTGCGATCCCGCACTGGCATTGGAAATCGTAGCTAGGCCAGTGTGGAACATTTGATTAATACAATTTTGGGTATTTCTTTGTTATCCTGGAGTGTCTACATAGATAACCTGGAGGGGTTCTCGAGCTAACGTGAGACTTAGGGGGCCGAAACTCTATTTGGCTTGACGATATATAGAACGTCACTGCTGACAGAGGTCCAGCCCTCAATATTATTCTTTCATCATCCCGAATATAAAAATTGCAATACTTTTTCTAAGATACGAGCAACAATGAAGCTATATGACGCCCCGGCATCTAACCCAATGGTCGTTCGCCTCTTCGTACTCGAAAGAGGTGGCATCAGCCTTGACGTCGAAACTGTCGACGTCATGAACATGGAGAATAGAGGCCTTAAATATCGAAAGATCAACCCACGAGGAGAGGTTCCCGCGCTCGTTCTCGATAATGGATTTATCCTAACTGAAGTTACCGCCATCTGCGAGTATCTCGATGACATAGCCCAAGGTGGCGTATCCCTCTCTGGCGAAACACCCCTCGAACGTGCCGAAACGCGCATGTGGCTTAAATGAATGGACCTCGAAATAGCACAACCTGTCATATCGTGGGTTCGCAATGATCCGGACCCTGTAGACTTCTATATAGGACATCGGATTCCTATCCCCGAAGCGATATTGGCACAGAAGGTTACTATTCAGCAGTATCTGTACCTATTGGATGAGCAGTTGGAGGAAAGAAGTACCTTTGCGGTGAGAGGTTTTCGGCCGCGGATATTCACTTCTGTAGTCTAATGAAGGGCAAAACCACAGGTATGGCACCATGGATACTTCATCCCGAGAGGAAGAACGTTGCCAGATATTTTGAGAGGATGGATGTGAGAGAGGCTAGCAAGAAGGCGTTGGTCTTTGGAGCTAGAGTTGAAGCTCAATAGGCGAGTGTGATGAAACGATCATGATTGGATGCTCATACTTTTGAAGGGCAAGTATATAGAACATATATTCACGACCTCAAAGAAGACCATCTATCATCGGAATATGAATAATCAAAAAGCCCGGGAGGTTCTTGAGATAGCGTGTAATAGCGTGTCAAGAGGAGGTAAGGAAACTTGGAATATCCTTTTTTTATTTTTATTTTTATTTTTATTTTCTTTTTACCTAAATCATGAAAAGACAGGCAAATTTAGCATAGATTGAGGAGATCTTTAGGCTGCCTGGTCTAGTGCCAAGAGCTTTTCCCACAGTCCCTGAATCTCGACAAGAAACGACAATTTGAATCTATCGATAACCAGCACAAACGTCTTGGTAGACATTCTTCTCCAGACCAGCAGCATCAGTAGGAATGTAATTCAGATATGTCGCATAAGAATACGTCCATCTCGGATCATTCGTCTCCGTCTTCCAAGTCCAGTAAATCCACCCAGCCATACCAGGCTTCTCATACAGCTGCTGCTGAGCCGTAAAGAACTTGTTAAAGAAAGCCTTATCATGCCAATCAGCGTTCGAAGTCATACTCCATTCACCAGTGAAAGTAAAGTCCTGGCCGCTAACGAGACGAGAGTCGGTACAAGCGCTGTGCATGAGCTTGTACTGATCGCCGTTGTTGTCGCCGAGGGCAAAGCCGATGTAGTTGTGGTCGTCGAAAGCAGTGTAGGGGTCGTTAGCTACGGAAGATACGGAACGGGGGTTTCCGGAGTCCCATTTGCTGGACATGAACTGAACGTGAAGTTTCTTGTTGTCAGGGACTTTGAGAGAAGCTTCGGTGTCGCGAACGGCTTTGAGAGCGGCGGGGTAGTACTTTTGGATCAAGCCTGGGTCCTCGCCGGGGGCGGGATAGCGGTTGTTTGCATCATGACGAGAGACAGGCTCGTTAAGAACTTCGATTACACCGACGGTAGAGTAAGCAGAATTGGTGTGAATGCGGTTCGTCATCCAAGCAAGCCACTTCTGAGCACGACCAAAATTATAGTCGTTAAAGAACCCAGCTGGTTTGTTGTTCTGACCAGTGAAGACATCTTCCTGCTGGCCTCCAGGAGCACCGTGAAGATCAATAATGACATAGATACCAAGATCAGCAGCCTTTTGGACGACAGCGTCGAGGTAAGGAAGCATGCGGTTGCCATCAGCGAAAGGCTCACTGGCTTTGTCGACGATATCAGTGTAGGACCAGTATCCGATGGGAATTCGGATGGTGTTGAGTCCTACGTCATGGACTGACTGCACAGTTGCGGGGTTGATCCAATTCTTCCAATGCTGCTCGAAGCGATTGTTGCCGGTTTCGCGGTTTGATCCTAGGTAGTGATCGCGCATGCAGTCGAACTCGGATACAGAGTCGCCGCACTTGAGGACGTTTGCCCATTCATCTCGCTGCATCCAGGGCTCGCAGACAAGCCAGCCTTCTGCCTGTTAGTAGATACGCCGTGAGAGGGATATTGAAGATTTACCTCCAAAGTTGACTCCGCGGATCTTGGTCACGCCACTAGGCAAATTTGGCTTGAATCGTTTCCCAAGCTGTTCGTGGCGAGCAGTCTGGTTGAACGCAGCTAGGTCGTGCTCATGGGGAAGCCATGCTGAGGCTGAGCCAGCGAGGATCAAGGGAAGAAGAGTAGAGTAACGCATCTTGTTCAGAGGCCGTTGCGAAGATGGCGAGGTGAGTACGAGTATCACTAGACTTTCATAGTAGATATATAGTCCGAGAAATATCTTTCGACTATAGCCTATTCATCTCAGCCTCACATGATGCCGATCATTTCAAACTCCGCTTATTTGTCTCAGCCTGCTTTCTCGCAATTTCTTGCCCTGAACTTACTGCATAGGGCCAGCTGATCAGGAAATTCAGCTTATTCGGCCCGTTAAGCTGCATTGAATCACCCCGGATCATGCCATTGCGGAAGGTCGAGGCAATCGAGTAAGCGGGCATTTCATTAACCTCTGGTGAGACCTCATTCACTCATGATGCCTCAAGGATGAACTGATTTTACAACGAATGAACATGGATTTCCCTTTTGAAATGAGTTGCTGGGTTTACTGTTTATGACATGCTTAGAAGTCCTTTTACTAGTTCATCCCTTCGAATTTCGATTCACGTTTCGAAATGTGCTTGGGTATGGCTATGGGATACTCGATTGGGCTAGCTTCATCCTGGACTGAGCTAAGAAGCAGCAGAATTTCAGTAGTTTCGGCATTAAAAACCGAACATTCATTGGCTGTTAACTACAAAGAATATGCTACGTTACGAAGTACCTATTGATGTCGTCGAACGCAACCTTGATGATCAGGCTGGGCGGCCGATCCCAGGGGAACTATTGTGCGGAGAGACAATGGAACTTCCTCTTTGAGCAACGATCATACCACAACGATCATCATCCCGCATATAGATTGCCGAGTGGAGGCCGACGTTGCATTACAACCGGTCTCTCCGGATTTCTTCATACTGACTCTATCATAACTATTACCCATTTGGGTAGTGTCTCTATGGGTAGTGAAAAGGCATAGGCATACGTAATAAAGCGATAGTTAACAGCCCAAAGTGATACGGATTGCCAAGTCGGGACTTGCCGAGAGGATGTTTCGACAGTACATCTGTCTAGATTTGTACTTTCTTTTCAGTCATTACGGTATAATGTCTAAGTTGTTATCCAGATGTATTATTTGCAGTTGAGACTTGTGGCTGAGAGCTTCAATTAGCAGACAGAACTTAGCACTTTCTTTTCAGCCCCAAGAAAAATACAGGGGTATTTCGGATTGACTAGATAATTCAGCGGCTCGCTCGTAATGCTACGGGCAGGATCAAGACGGGATGAACTTCTTGCGAGTCCCGTTCCTATTTATCTCTACCCACATAGCTTTGGTTGCTCTGTTAAAATAAAACTCCTTTTGATAGTTACTAGAAGAGCTTTGATTACGACTTGATGGAAGTCAGAGTACCATTTCTTTGTCATTTAGTTGGCTGCCTGGACTTAGAATTATGGCTTGCAATTTCTCCGATAGCTTGTATCGAACTGGCTAAGCTGCATAGAGCGATACTAATGCCGAAAAAGGATGATAGTACTAACGGCAGTTGATGTCGGCTGAGTTAAGGTGGGAGATGAACATGGAACTTTAGTTGAACTATCAACTACCACAGACTCAAGGTTCGACGGTCTTTACACTCAAACGACCATCACTAGGGCTTATCGGGCCTTGCATCAATAAATCCTTCAAAAACTTGCTCACTGTTTCATAATGCTAGGGAGTACTGTAGGAGGCGTTCGCTGGGTGAAAATTGCTACGGCTTATCGCTTGGATGAGCCTTGAAAGTATGACCTTAATCATAGGATCTAATTTTTTAATTTTTTTTAGATATGCTAGACAATTCCTCCTTAAGGAGGAATTAGTACCGATTAGAACAAGGTGACTATGTCAGGCAGCAACAGTCACATGTAAGCCGACAGAAGCAAGCTGAAGACACGGAGTTACAAATCAGCGATCTGGGGAGTTTACCCTAGTCTATTTCCGTAGTGTTACCAAAGAAATTCAGGGGCATGCTTTGAATCTCCTATCAAGGTTAAGCAGTTAGCAAGTCAAACCACTTCGGGAGTTCGGCAGCTTAGACAGACCTGAGAATTGTCGATTAGAGTGAAATACGGAGAACTCGAAGCTTGGGCAGGGTGTATTCCATCTTTATTAAATCATGCACGAGACTAGACTAATAATAAATGAGTACATCAGATATAAAGGCTTCAGCCATCCCCTTTAAATTCCATGCAGAATCAGCTCTCAACTCTATGAAGTCAGTGATTCTCTCGTGCTATAGCTGAAGACAACCATGCATTCTTATACACTTCTTACCGCCCTCACGCTGGGCACAGGAGCTTCTGCTTACCAGCTCCCCCAAAGCCTGAAATCAATTTACGATAACCATAAGGTAACCACGCTCCCATCCTTCACAGATATAACTCTAACAGCACGCCAGGCCGGCTCATGTTCCAATCGCCTTTCTGACAGGTTTCCCGAGGGCGCTAGATACTGCGGCGATATCTCAGGAGCTATCTACCTCAAGGGCTCCAACGGAAACTACGATAATTTGGACATCGACTGTGATGGAGCAAATACCCATGCGGGTGCTTGCTCAAACGATCCCACCGGACAGGGCGAGACTGCCTTCAAGGATACTGTCAAGAAGTACGGTATCCCAGACTTGGATGCTAATGTTCATCCCTACGTGGTCTTCGGCAACGATGGAGCCTCGCCATCTTTCGACCCTGCGCAGCATGGAATTAAGCCACTGAGTGTCATGGCCGTTGTTTGTAATGGTCAAGTGGCAAGTCTTTCATAATGTACTACAACTATTTCTTGCTAACGTTGCTTAGCATTACGGTATCTGGGGA
Organism: Fusarium acutatum; assembly: GCA_012932015.1. Taxonomy (NCBI): domain Eukaryota; kingdom Fungi; phylum Ascomycota; class Sordariomycetes; order Hypocreales; family Nectriaceae; genus Fusarium; species Fusarium acutatum. The sequence goes on from JAADJF010000029.1 coordinate 119,262, forward strand.
GATACTAATGGAGGTACTTCCACCGGAGAAGCCTCAATTGCTCTCGCTGAGCTTTGCTTCCCTAACCAGGGCCTTAATGGGAACATGGGACATGATGAGAAGGATGTTCTATATATTGCGTTTAAGGGTGACGAGGCTGTTCCTGGAAAGAATGGTGCTGATTGGAAGGCTACGAGCCGTGCTGATTTCTCTAAGAGTATAAAGGCTTTGGGAGATAAGCTGGTTGCTAAGCTGCAAGGATAAGGAATCGATATGCGCTTGTGTGCAGGTATCTTCAACGGCGAGACATAGTTATAGCCGCACAGACTTATGTAGAACTAAGGTGAATATAGTGTTTTTGTAATATTATCCGTTGTTTGATTCTCTACACAAGCTCACACGCAATAAGATTCTCAACACTAGCAACTCCACACTTCCAGAACTTGACGATCTTGAGATTCAATCCGCTTCCGTCGATTAGCTGGTACCAATTATCCTCTGTACGCTCCAGAGCCGAAAGCTGCGTCATCATGAGGATAAGTACGAAGACTACAGTAAACAGAGCGGACAGCAGCAACCTGGCATCGAGCTCAAAGATAAACCAAGAAAGAAGGTAAACACTTATGGCTTTACAATCCAAGGGAAGGAAGGGAGTGAGGAAAACATGGTTGATGCCGACAAGGTATCCCGCACTACTTCTTTTAGGCCAGGGAGTCCCAAGGAGGGCATAGTGAGAACTGGTCAGGTTACTATTGGCTACGATGGAGGAGAAGGGGGGCCAACATCAGCGGCTAAGAGATGGGCTGCTGTATAAAGATGTCGCCACCTTGATTCCTTTATGTATATGAAGCTAGTTTTATATTTCACCTTTGTCATGATTTAATGACACTTGAGGCTACACATAACACGGTCTGATAGTGAGGGCACATTTCTGAGAAATGTGCCTTAGTCGTGAATTTGAGCAAAAGGTAAATTTATATCAGTCATGTAGTCATCTCATCAAAAGCTAAACTCGATCACTTCTCTCCACGGGTGTCTTCTGGTCATCATCCCTTGGAAGATTCTCCTCCTCGTCATGCACCTGGGCACCTTCAGGATCCAGTCCCCAAGTTACAATATCAGGATATTTCCGTGTGTAAAACCACATTCCCATAATAGCCACGATACTTCCAACACTAAATGCAGCAGCCAACGGGAAACCAACCGGATATCTAGGTGAATCACTAACCCGCCAAGCCCGAAGTGGTATAGAAGCATGTCCAGTATAAACAAGCGTAACAGCGATAGCCACCAGAATGGATCTCACCTCAGGCTCTTTCCTCAAAATCTCAGCCAACCACGCAAGGAGAGCATAGCCCCAAGCAGCGGTAGCAAAAGTGAGAAAATAGAAAGCCATGATAGTCTTCCACGAATCAGGCCACCCGGAGAGAACTGAGGTTGCGATGAGCTGTAAAGTGGCGGCGCCAACGCTGACTTGCCAGCGCCAGGCTTTCCAATCACTGAGGGCGTTGAGACCAATGTTGCAGACTATGCTTATAGCATAGCCACCAAGCGGGATAAGGTTGACGGTGTAGACTGAGTAGCGGGGTGTTCCGTCGGCATTTTGGAGACCTTTGAGGAAGAGAAGAAAGTAGGCGTTTGCGCGTTGACTCCATGCGAATTGTAGATAACCTGCGAGAAAGAGATATGAGAGGGGACTCATGACGAGGAGTTTCATCTTTTGGACCAGAGTCTTGAAGGGGATGATTCTGGAGGTCTTGACGCCGCTATCGCTCATTCGAAGACGACATAGCTCTCTCTCAGATTCGGACAGCCAGAGAGCTCGAGTGATGGCAGGTGAGTCTGGAATGATGACAAGACCGACAAGACCCCAGAAAATAGTCATTATGCCGCTGATGATGAAGAGCCATTGCCAACCAGCAAGGCCAGACACGCCGTTGAGGTTTCGATAGAGAGCGGCTTGAACAATGCCGAGAAACATGTTTCCCGCAACGCCACTGACGCCAAAGATCGCCAGTCGCTTTCCCAACTCCTCGGGACGATACCTAATGGCTAGTTAACGACTGATGAAATTAGAGGTTTGCGATTAGTGATCATACCAATTGAAGATCAGGTTGACAATGCCCGGCCAGGACGTAGACTCGAAAACTCCGAGGAAGAATCGCAGCGCAAAGACGGTCTTTGCATTTGGAGCCCTGTAGGTGAAGAGCGTGAATAAACCCCAGATAATCTCGCACAGTGGGAGGAAGAGAGATGGTCGAACGCGGGTTTGGATGAGTTGTGATGGGACGATGAAGAGAGCGTAGCCGATGGAGAAATATGTTGTGAATTCCACCAATTCATTGCCGTAGAGTTTGAGGTCCTCTTTCATCCCCGAGACATATGCAGCTGTCGTCGCAGATTGGTCCATATCCTATAAAAGCATCAATATCATCCTGTTCGCAGAAAACCATGGATAAATACCTTGAAAAGACCGGCAATGAACGCCCATACCAACAGCAAGCAGTCAAGCTTGAGGACTACAACATGAGCTGGATTCTTGAAATAAGGATGAATCTTGGCCAACCACGACGTCGACTCAACATTCTGCCTCTCCTCGGAGGCAGAATCATTAACTGGTGTCGACATCTTTGATGCTCCAAAGACCGCTGAAAAGTAACAAGAGGAGTTGAGAAATGATCGACGCTTGGGGTTCTCTAGCATATTTAAAAAATTCCCGCCCGCCACATTTGACTATACGCTAGAGACGTTCTAGAGCCCCGGCAAGTATCGTTCTCTCAGTGAAAGAAGCAGCCATGACGAGCTTAGACTATAAATATCGCAAGATCACGAGTCAGTGATACTAAGATCGGAGCCGAGCAGTAAAACTACCGTGTGTGTCGTGATCAAGGGTCCGGTTTAGCAGAAACACCACGAGATTACCCCACTGCTTATCTCAAAACACAGGACCAGTAATTGGCTCGATCTACAGAGCGGGTACATTCACCCGGCTTACGCCTTGAGCCCTGCAAATAACGAGCCCCCAAATCTCCTCTTCTAGCTAAAACCATCGGACAAGCCCCGACATACTCGGGTTACACCATCCGAAGGCGGAGATATCTAAGACGCAGGCTGCACATCCCAATTCAGTCGCTAATCAAGCAAAAATGTCTTCTGAACCGCTGTATCCCGCTTATCTTCCCACCCGCTCGGATGGTTACAATGCTCCGGTAGCTGTGCCGCTTTTTGAAGCGGAAGAGCCAGGGCTTCGGGCTGATCCCGCCAAAGCGAATTTGCTAAAGGGCGCTACGACGGTTGATATTACCCCACGTATTGGCACTGAAGTCCGGGGTGTGCAAATTAGTGCGTTGGGGAGGGAGGGTCTGGATGAGTTGGCTTTGCTGACTGCTGAACGAGGTGTTGTTGTTTTTGTAAGTTTGCTTGATGATTGAGAATGGCGGTACTGACTTTTGGTAGAGGGACCAGGACTTTGCGGATGTAGGGTTTGATAGACAGAGGGAGATTGTTAGGCATTATGGACCGCTTCATCAGCATCCTACGATGGGGTATCCGGAAGGTACTGGGCCAGAGTTTCATGTCGTCTATGCGGATGAGAAGACGTGAGTCATTCAACAAAATCGCTTCATTGGATCCAGTCGCATTAATCAGAGCACAGCGGCAATCTGAGAAAGCTTCTAGGTCCTCGGACGACATATGATCTCTGGCATATTGATCAGACATTTACCCCAAACGTTCCCTCGACCACCTTCTTCTGGGTCCTCGAGATCCCCGAATCAGGCGGTGGCGACACGGCTTTTACGTCTCTTACCGCAGCCTACGAGGCTCTTTCACCTGCATTCAGAGAAACTCTCCACGGCCTTAATCTTCACCACACATCCGCCTCTGAAGGCGAAGTACGACGAGTAGGTCAAGAGCGTGCTCTTGCAGAAGCAATCAACGCAACGCACCCACTCGTCATCAAACATCCTGTCACTGGCAAACCTTCATTATTTGTCAATCCCACGATTGCTCGTCAGGTTGAGGGCTTTCTACCGGAGGAATCAGACCACTTACTGTCATTCTTGAAGAATCACATTCGAAGCATGGACTTTAGTTGCAGGGTCAAGTGGGAGAAAGGTACGGTTGTGGTTTGGGATCAACGAGGAACAGCACATTCTGCTGTGCCTGATTTCCGAGATAATGAGAGGAGACATATGGTTAGGATCATTCCTTACGGATCTAAACCGGAGCCTGCTTTCGAGTGATCTAATTTTAATATGGATGTTTCTGTTTCTGCTATAAGCTCACGATCACCCACCTAGGGGCGGCAAGGAAACCCAGAATCTTGACCCTTAGGCGACGAAAAAGTTTAGTCAAGTCTAGCCTAAGCTTAGGGGATTCTTTGCTAAATTTATTTTAGCTCCCTCTTCTAAAGTCTTCAGTTTTCTCGCGAGGCCACTGCACCTGCGTAGCACTGTATGCAAAATCCCTTCCATGTTTGTTGATGCGTTGATGCCTTACGGATTGATTGGATCAGGGTTTCGCAAGCTGATGTTCAGTCGCGGGTCGATGTGATTGGTAGATCGTCCTTGTCATAATGGGTCCCCTGCCTCGGTGAATCAGCGCCACTTCCTTCATCTGCCCAACGCTCTTGACTTGTTTACCTCAAATTGCTTTAGACAACATTCTTCCTCCATCTCAGGTCATGTGTTGAACTCACTTCTAGACACTTACCTATTTCTAGCTCTTTGGCTCCCCTTCAGTCTTAAAATAAATCTGGTCATCCTTCTGATCAATCAGTTAAGATGACTCAGACTGAACGAAATTCGCGATACAGAGCGCATGATACGTCCAATACAAAACCGAAACTAGAAAATTTTCATCTCTTTCGATTCCTCCCGTATGATCTGCGGCACTCAATTTATATCCTGGCAACCCCTCGGCGGGTCGTTCGTGTGGATGAAGGGCCAGTTAACCCAAAGGAGAAGCGGGCTTGGGTCGACCAAGACTATGAGAGCTATTTCGACTATGCATTCGAAAAGTTTTATAAAGAGATGCTAGTCGATATGTCACTTCCATTGGCGAAGCTGCACCCTGACCTCGCCGCCTTTGCGCACAACTGGCGACACAGAATTCCATGGGAGTCATACAATGGCCGCCAATATAAGCAGGCACGTTTAGAAGCGTACGGTTTCACTTCGAGCCAGCCTATTTTGGAGCCTTGGCAGCCGTCTGAGGAAATACCACGTATTCCAACGGAATGGCTCGTCGACTATCCTGAGCTCGCATTCGAATTGACCCGCAAGTCTGCCTTGTACAGCCATGCCGAGATACCTGTGTTTTTGCATGTATGCTCTGAATCACGACAAGTACTCGTCAACTGGGGCTACCGGCTCTTCTTCGCAACTCGAACAACAGGTCCAAGGACTTGGTTCCATCCCAGCCGAGATCGTCTCTACATCCCTCATACAATAGAAACCTTTCCGAGGACATATGATAGCGACTACGGATCTGGCTTTCCTGGGGAAGCTCACACGCCATATCCTTGTCCTGAGCCTGGACTACTACTCTCAGGTTGTCACTGGGACATAGGTCAATACCGCGTGGATGACTTAAAACAAGTCAAGAACGTCATCCTCGAAAGCCCCTCGATAGGGAAGGATAAGGACAAATTGGTCGCGGAGCTTCAGTCTCTTCTTCCACTCCTTTCGGGTCTCAGCGAGCTGTTCCTCGAGGACTGGGGACTGGAGGAATTTTGGGATTGGTTCGACCCATTCCGTGGTTCGCACGCGGTGGAAGTCAAGACACCTGCCAGCTGCGTCACGTGCATCCCTGTTGAGGATACCGATGCTATAGGATATGCTTTCTGGGAACGTTCCCGACCAAACGATGGTAACAGGCTAGGACCATTATGTTACACCGGGTATCGTAACAGCGACTTCAACGAATATCTGGAAAGTCCAAATCGATCGCAATCGTACCATGTGGCACACGCCGCGTCAGTCAGGGCTAGACTTCTTCAGTGGAATTCCGAACTTACATCCCAAGCTCAGAAACCCCGAATTCCTATCATCTGCCACGTCAATATTTGCCCTGACTCTTATTCAGAGGTCTACATGGCCAACCGGCACAGGTTTTGGAAAGCCCTCACGTCTCTTCACGATATGCAAGTACAGGATTTGGACTTTCGAGAAAAGTTCTCAATGCAGATGAGCGATTGTCCGCTCCCTTTCAGGATCAACTGGCGGCAACTGGACTGGGACCGCGATTGGCCAGACACAGTTGAGATTGCGCGATTGACAGATGCGAATGGGATCGATTGGTACATGGAAGGGACGCTGCAGGCTTGGTATTTGCGACGGTTTAAAATTCTGGAGCCGCAGTGTGTTGAACTGTAACAAGGGAGGACAAAAGGTCTTTGGTAACTTGGCATAAGTTCAACGTAAGTTTAGATTATCTTTTGCCAAGTTAAGTAACTTAGGATAAGCTTAGGATACTGTTTGCTGAGTTTATTTTGATAACCTTTATTCCTATTTGATATTTTCTTGCTCCTCAAGGTTTGTAGCTGCGTTATACATGGGCCTGAAGATTTCTTCTGATAAGCTTTCGTCCCTGCACTGCAACTCAAGCAAACAGCCGTCTTCATCTCATGCTGATCAGGGTCTCATTCAGCCATTACTCTGAGCCAATCATGAGTGACAGTGATACTATTGCCATTAAACAGAAGGGATTGGCGAGCTGGAGAAGCTTCTATTGGACGGCTATATAGCTGGTTAAATCTATATCTCGTCACCTTTCAGCCTGGCGCGTCATCTCTGCGGCACGGTTGATCAAGCTGTACCTTACTAGGAATTCAGCGCCCAAGCTGATGTCACTGTGGCAATTCCATCGAATCGTTGTGTTTTGTGTTGACGTTTCGAGAACTTGTGGGGGAAACGATAGTCGATATGACATCGTAAAGGCGAAATCTCGCGGTTGAGGTATAATGATTGATGATATGGTTGATTATTTGATTGGAATCGATCACCACTTCTATTGCCTATATAACAATGGCTTCAGCCTGCCCAAGTCGAGCATGAAACTAAGAACATAAGCACAAACGCTACGCTGTTACAACACCACTGTCACAAATCCACGTACAAAGAACAACATCTCTCATATCACCAACATCTTGAGAACATGGCTCCCAAGTGAGTTTTCCACCATCTACGAAATGCATGTCAGTGCTAACACTCATTCAGCTCTAAGCGCCGCTTCTCCCTCGATGTCCTCTCTCCCGCATCAAGGAGATACAACAAGGTCATGAGCGATAGACCCGACAACCGTCGATCTATTGAGACTACAGCTACTACTTCAACAATGGGCGGTATGCCTGTCGTTGAATTTGAGAACCACCTCGTTGACCCGGCATATCGTTGGACAACTGCCAATAGAATTGGCTAGATCTAGCAAAAAACAAATGGTTTCTTGTTTGATGCGATAGCACGATGATACCAATGTACATTAGTCTGTAACTGAATTGAACTGTCTTTTCTACGCCACGATATGTTTAGTCGATGATTGTGGGCGTTTGATCCATATGCTATAGTAAAGTGAGGAACTCAGGCTAGTGTTCTGTAACTTGGGCCCATACTATCTGATGTCCTATCCGATCTCTCCAAAACACACGTGCACAAGACGACAAAACGCTGAACATGCAAAAAGTATATTGATCCGAGCACGAAAGCAAACAGCTCAATGCATCGTCATTTATACGAGCGGTAACCGATGGTGATACAAGATGCAGAATTTACCGAAGACTCTTTCAACTCATAGACATCCTTACATTAAGTCGCTATAAACCAGACCATTCGGTCACTTCTTTCTAACCTACTCTACCTCTACTGTAGGACTCGCTGTGTCATTGCAGAATGCTCGAATAGTTTCAACGAGACGTAGCCTTGTAGTTTTGTGATCAAAGGCCTGGCCATGATCCAAGTCCTCAAACCAAATCACATCCAATTTACCATCCCTTGAAACTTCCCCAGTTTCCTTAGTTGGGCTTCGCGCCCAATCTTTTGAGCCAACAAGATAAGCCCGAATCGATTTCGTATCGATGATGCTGTCTCTACTCGCCAAAGCCACGGCAACAGGACGGTCTTGTAGATCTTTCTTCCACAGCAGATTGTCGGCCCAGAAGAAGCGCCGAAATAACGTATGAGCGATACCTATGTCTTTCGAGCCAAAGTAGGACAGTAAGTGCTCCTTAGTCTCACTTGGCCGTCGACATATCTGGAGAGGGAGGTTTAGTGAGGTCGACTGGTAGGGTAAATGATCAACAGACGTACAAAGTTATATGCTACATCCGGCAGATGTAGCAGGAAAGATACCGGATCAATGAATATAACGGGGCCGATACTGATGGAGGTCTTGGGGTCTCGAAGAAGCTGTGCGGCGACAACACTTCCGTATCTTCACATCAGAAATATTAATAACCTGGATTCAAATCGCCTCATGACACTTACGAGTGAGAAACTAAGACGCAATCTTCCCATCCATGTGAAGACAATATTCGATGTATTTCCTCGCACATTTCCTGTTTTAACATAGCCGAGCCTGTGATGCGAGAGCTCACCGATATGATCTCGACAGCAATAATGCCAACATCTCCGTCTGCACTATCGGCCGCATTAATTTCAGCTAGGAATTTTATATAAGGATAAAGTCCCACGCCGATGCCATGAATGAAGAGAATGGGTAGCCTTGTTTTGGATGTATGTGGACGGTGCCAGTAGGTAAGCCTCTTGGCGGGAGACTTATATCGCGTAACTAGACTTAGAGGCCGAAGCGGAAAAGTGGTGAAGAATTTGGAGATCGATATTCGGTGAAAGCTGAAGGAATGGCACAGCAAATATGCTGATGCTATCGTGTCGACAACAAAGATACACTGAATAGTAGGGAGTGAAGTTAGTGATCTATTTAAATGCGAACGCCTTTATAGAGACTCACCAGATACCATGTTAAACTCCGATGAAGCATCTCGACCCTGTCAAGAGTCATGCGCAGGCATTTAGCATCACCCCTGCCAGGCTCCAATTTCCTCCCAAGCAGGTCCTCCAATTCCTCAACATACTCGTCCAACTCGTCATCATACGTCGAATCACAAACTTCCATGTTCAAAAAGGCCCATCGGAAGAAGTCTTTAACGTTCTCACGCTTGATTTCATGTTCTGGCGCATCACGAAACCACCTCCTTAGATACTGGCCTGCGTCCGGAATATTGTCGTGACATTGTTGGAAGAGCCTTTGTCGATCGGCTCGACAGGTGCAATGGGATGATTTGCGGGTTTTGAAGGTGCCTGTTAAGCGGAAGGTATATGAAGATATAGAAAAGTGCTTCAAGGATAACCCATGCCTTGAGAAGCCTCGGGATCTGAAATGGGAGGGGGACTAGAAATAGGGCGAGAGAGACGACAATGCCCAGGGGCCCGATGAGGTGCAAGAAAAAGATAGATGTGCGCATAAAGATGTAATCCCATAGTGATGTTCCCGCCATTACATCCGGGGATTGTTTGTTGTTGTGTAATTCTGTCAAGGATCAGTTGCTTCTGGATATAGCTTTCAATGGATAAATGATGCTGCTGGCGATAAGTATATAAGCGATAATCAAGACCCCAGTCTGCTTTGACTATTCGATTTTGTTGAATTCCACTAATCCCGTTTTGTTGGGACAGATTCTGCCGATAATTCACTTGTTTACGTCTTTACGCCGAGGTAAATTTACAAATGTGCTCAACTCAGCATGTGAATTGATAGTCACAATAAGCATCGACACACGGTGTGAATTTGCACAATGGATAACTTGAGGTCCATACCGATATGTTGGTGACACCAAAGATACACTTCATTTATTCGGGATTAACATTCCACTATCCACAAAGGCGAGCATATTTTCAGCCAAGGGCTTGTATTAAATTCGATGTATGAATATAAGACCACAAAGTGCCATCAGGGATTTTCCATACTAAGCTCTTTTCCTCTTTAACCCGATTTTACTTGCAACGCCGTGCCCAACTGCAGGCTGAACATCGAGACCCACTGTGTATGGCGGGTTGTTGGGAGAGAACTTGATAAATGGTCCCTTTGGCTCTGGATGACGATTGAACGAGGCTCTTCTCTTTGCATTTGAGTGGGTGTGTTCAAAGCCAACTTCCCTGGGCCATATGTTTGTACTGGGTCTCGGCCTGCGACGTGAATTATTGTTGCGCATCTCCCCTTGTTTGTGTTCACCTGCTTTAAGCTTGATATCATCAAGAATACCGGCCCCAGTACTTACTTGACTTGATTTCCTAGTAGGAGCAGAGGTATGTCTTTTGTTTAACTCTTCACTGCCGTCAGCTCCTGACCGGACAGAGTCTTGACGCAACGGGTGCCAACGATGTTCTTGCGGAAGGTATGAGGCAAAGTATCGAACGAGCGAGTCGAGGGAGTTGGTACGAAAGAGCTGAATAGCATGCTCCCATTGAGGCGTCTCGAGGAGGGTTGGATTGCCAATAATCTCAAAACTTGCAGACTCGAGGGCGTCGTTCAATTCGTTGAGTCGCTGTTTTCTTCGACTGCAGGCTAGATGATGGAAAGATGATGGAACTCGGCAGCAGAATGCGCGGTTTGGGCAATTTCGGAAATGTCGTGATAAAACGCTTCGGGACTTTGTATTGGCGCAAGATAGGTGTTGTACCGGTCGTGAAGCTTGCTAGATAGATCTTCCCTCTTCAGACCAAACTTCCAGGCAGGCCATATGTATGCTGGGTCATCCATCATGAAAGAGTATTTTTTTTTTTTTTTTAAAAAAAAAAAAAAAAAAAA
>JAADJF010000030.1:0-158527 GCA_012932015.1 Fusarium acutatum
GCTAAATTACCTAAATATTTTTTATCATCTAGGCTCAAGGTTCTGAGTTTTCTTTCCTCCCCCAGTGATATTTACTGAGCGATCTCCTTATCGCGTAATCCGATGTTTGGCATTTCCTCGGATCGTGGAATCACAGACAGACTACTTTCTCATGATGAGCAATGCTTTCTTGATGCCCTCTATGCATTAATTTCGTACCTGCGTTTTATAATATCTTTTTTTTTAAGTTCATAAGTTATCCTTGAAAGGGATATCGAGGCATCTCCAAAGTCCAGTATAATTTAAACATTCATTGCCCTTGAGGAGGCAAACCCTTCATTGGGTCAATATCATCATGGTTAGCTTCCTCATTTTGCAAAGCTTCAGGTGATATGAGCCTTGATCCTAAAGGGCTTTACATATAAATCGTTAATAGCCTGAAGAACTTCGTCCATCTTGGCATCCCATGTGGGCGAAAACTGAGCATATCAAGCGTAGACGATTAGTTCTGGGATGTTTTTAAGCTTCAACTTGGCCAAGTAACGGCTTCCGAGACTTATAACCGGACACTTGACACAAACAAGAAAGAATCTGACCGTTCCATAGAAGTAACCACCACGCCTTGTCTTCCAGCAATCCGTGTTGTCTGCCAGAACCTCAACTGCCTCCCCTCTTCTGGCCAAATGCATGATGCCCCGAAACTGATTTGGTTGCTTGATAAGCGACATGAGCGCCGGGGAAAGCCAGCTCTTATCAAGGGAAAGAACCCTACCGCGTCCCTGTACCGAATGTATGAGTACCTTGTCGTTGGATATACCGCCGGCCTTCGCGCTGAGATGGAGTACTTCTTCAACCAATCGACATGGTCTGTGAAGGCTATCCCAGATCCTAAAGATGTAGACCCAGCCCGCTATGCGATCCTTGCTGTTCTCACACACTTCCTCGCAAAGGCCTTCAACCGACTTATCGAAAGAGGCTTACCACGGTGTTGTCCTGCAATCATCACCGGCGTAGAAGCCGAGGCGGAACTGCGTGCCCGTGAAGTAGTTTTTGAACTTCAACCATCCTGGGCCAAGGCTGTACGTCGTCTAGATGAGCAAATCACCATCCCAACCTCTTGTGGCGAAACATCAGAGGACAGATTCCGAAGCGCTGAGTTTCTGGTTATGAATAATTGTTGCTGAGCCGCATGTGGCCTTTGTTTACAGCTGAAGCCAATATACTCAAGTGCTCTCTTAGTCACTTCGACAAGACAATTAGATAATGATTTTGATTGCTTTTTTCTTCTCATCATCCCTAAGTCCACCGACCATTGCTGGGTTGACAAGTTGACAGGTCGTCATCGCTGGCTTCGTTCTCATTAGCAGCGACCTTAAAAACCCCTTGAATACCTTCATTAAACTCCAGAAGGTGCCATCACACAAAGCCTTCTCATATGTCTTCTGCAATCTATCAAAATCCACAGATTCCTGTCCATATCCTTCATGTACATGCCCGAAAACATGCAGCAAAGGACGGACGCGCCATAACTCTTTGAGAAGATAATAGCATCCGAGGTTTAGATCGAGATGAGCGAAAGGAGGGCCATAAGTGACGAGAACGTCAATATCGTTCGGAGCAGTGTTTGACCAAACATCTTGGCTCCGTGAATATTGAAACGCCCAATTTCCGTGGCGAGGTGATAGAGGGCTTCCATATATCTTTAGGTTTCGGCCATTGCTGCATGTGATAGTTATAGTCTCATTCTGAAGATAAATACAATCTCCCCAGTCTAGACATTCTCTTTCAGCTGCTGACTCCCCCCGACAATCACAGCCTTTATCGAGCAGTATGTCGTGGTTTCCTGCCACGATGATCTTGTGTGTGTGTGTTTGAGAGTTGAGCCAAGCAATAGTAGCCTTTAGCTCTTCTAACGACCCTGACTGTGTAAGATCTCCGGCGTGAATGAGTACATCTCCAAAGGGTAGACGAGGTTGAGAATTGTGCGTATCTGATATGCACACAACAGAGATGGGATTTGCGGGAGGCTTGTGGGTAATGTGACGAAGAGAGTAGAAGAAATGTGCAAGAAAGATATATGGCTTAGACCAGAATTGTTGCCATTTGTTGGGGCGTGGACGATTCAACAGCACGTCAAGGCCGGTTCTATGTGTGCCGAAAAGCATGTTGTTGGTGAGTAATGGATGAAGAATAAAAACAAACAAATATCTGAGAATACCTAAGGGAACATACCTTACCTTATGTTAGAAGGTAGGTTTGTTGCGGCCGCTTACTTCAGGCATCAACCAGCAAAGCCGTGAATGACACTTTTTCCCAGGCCAGCGTTGTCCGGTATAAGTCTTGTCATAAAAAGACCAGCTGTAAGGTCGCTCATCATGCTGGGCATCAGAGGACACTGCGAGGTCCCATTTCTTCATATCAAGCGCTAGGCCCATAGTTGGATACCGCCATTTGACCTGCAAGCCGTTGTGCTCTACTTTCAGGACCGTTACCTGTTAACACCCAGTCTCCTTACATCTGTGCATGCACACACACTTCCTGTTCCAGACAGAGGAGGTGGCCGTCTATCCACCGGCATTCTTATCGATGCCAAATGTCCATATCGACTGCTTTTTCTTATTCGCATAAGTTTTTGATGCTCTTCACTGTCCAGGCGTTACTATTCTCTTCGTCTATGTCTCCAAGACTCAACCATCCACTTGTGTCTCGGATCTTCATCGACCAAAAGTCTCGCTGCTGTCCCATTGCATATACTGATCAGTTGTATGAACTGTTCTCTTTGTTCCGCCCTTTTCACTAAAGTTAGCATTACATGATGTGAGTGCACCTCTAACCATATTCTTACCGTTATTCGAAGCAGCCTCTTCAGCCTCGGCTCATTGCTGAGGCCCGGAGGATGACGAAACTGAATGTGAAAGGGGAGTTGATGGTGCTAGAGATGGCACAGTTGGCAGTATCGGGGGCGCGGAGGGCGTCACTTGAGAAGACACCTCCCGAACCCAAGATTGCACACGATGTGAGGTGCCCGAGTGAGATGTTCTCTTCCTAGACCTCTTGTGCTTGCGCGATGTTTTGTCATTCTGGGTTTTCCCGGAATCAATCGGCCACGGGAGCCAAGAATCCCAGCACAGAAGGGCAAGGAAGTCAGTTGGGAGTCTCGGATTAGGTTTGGGACGATGATGGCGGCGCTTCTTCTTTTTCGTAGCCCCCGACCCCATGCCGTATAAGTCCTCAGTAGCCATGGTGCCTGTATCCGGCTTACTGCTCTTATCACGATGACTTTTGCTGTGGTGGCCCTCGGCATGACTGTTGCTATGCTGGCGTTTACTGTAATGGCTTTTACAGTCACTTGCCCCTCCTTTGGAGTCATCGCCAGCCATTGATCCTTCGTTCATAAGTCCAGTGTTGGTATATGACTATGGGTATATGTAAAGGGAAAGCCGCAGTCAACCGCATAGAAAAAGGAGTTGTTTGCAAATAAGGGGTCTGTGTATAGGCAGTTCGCATTGAGAGGTGATCAGTAGCTTTTATCACATTACTCACTTGACACAACAACTCGGTTTATCATACCAAGCATTTCCAAGCCTGGTTTCTATTCGAGTGACTCTAAGAAATGGTGGTACAGATAGCAATGTACAACAAATATTCACACCGTTCACCCACTCATCGTCAACCAGCCCACCTTTTGTTCAACGACTTTCCTTTAGACTCCTCTCAATTGGGTGTTATCCCTCGCGTCCATGGGCTTGTATCTGTCATTCAGCGCCTCTTCCACTGTCTTGTTCACCTTGTCCTCCGGTTTGCTGAATCGTTGCTGAAGCGCCCTCTCCACGGGAGTCAGTGCTGAAAGAGTACCGTCCTCTTGAGCAATATCGACATTCTCCTTATCCTTGCTGTGATCCAGAACAACACTGGCGAAATCCTTGCTCTCGGCCTTGGCCTTCTGGAAAGCGCTTTTGGCCGCTGCCGCTACCTTTCCGCTAGCATCACCAAGCTTAGCAGCCCCCTGTTTCACGACGGGCTTGGCCTGTTGCTCAGTCTCCGCAACCTTTCTTCCAGCCTCACCAACAGCTTCCGAGGGGCTAACACCAAAGGCTCGGGCCCATAGCCGTGATGCAGTATCTTCGAGGCCTTCGCGCACTTGAACCCAGTCAGTGTGCTGCACCCATCGCACGGCGTTTTCAACTTCGGTGTTCCATCGATCCTTGGCAATCTCAACGGTTTGGGCTCTCTGAGCAGCGGCGACTTCAGACCGTGTGGGCGGAGGCAGTGGTGGAAGAGGATCGATCAACCCTTGGATAGCGAGAGCTTGTGCGCGAAGGGCAGAGCCTTGTTGCTCGCGGGTGCGCTGGTGAGCAAGCATAGAGAGGTAGGCGAGGGAGAGGGTGAGAGTGACGCCGCCGGTCTAATAGTCGAAGTTAGCATACAATCTTATGCATGGCTCATCGAGTTGCGTACAAAACCAGTGGTGAAGCCCATGATGTAGAGCTTTGTCCGGTTGACCGAGATGCGGTAATTTGCCGGGTTCTTGATGTATCAGAGACGACCAATCCGAGAGTGAGGGTCGAATGAAGCTTAGATACAGCGTTTCATAGCGTGCGCGAGCCCAATTGCCCTCGTGACGCGTGCGATTTCCCCTTTGGAGAGCTGTTGAAGAGGTTCTGTTGGTGGTGGGTTGACGTAGTGCAAAGGCTCTGTCGGCGGACAAGACAAGCCGGCTCCGAAAAAGGCCCAGCCAAAAATTTCCCTCCACCAAAAACTGACCACCAAGATACCGTCCGTACCTTATCTTGGACGGATTTAGAGCTGCCCACGTGCAAAGCGACGAACTATCGAACACACCTTTAATAATTCGAGCACCGCTTTTCAATTGACTTGACCTTTGCCCAGTCAGTTACCGCTATAACCATCCGTCACAATGGCTGGTGGTACTGTCAAGTACCGACATCTGAGTCGCAATTCAGCAGCCCGTGTGGCCCTGCTGCGCGGTCTGGTTACTCAACTCGTCCAAAACGAACATATCCACACAACTTACGCCAAGGCAAAGGAAGCCCAGCGCATGGCAGAGAAGCTCATCACACTGGCGAAGAGGGATAACGAGCCTGCTCGGAGATCAGCACAGGGTATCCTATATGTATGTATACCACAAGGGCTCATTCAAAAAAGTCATGCTAACAGTAAGGTTCTTCGCTAGACACCCACCACAACCCTACCTAAACTGCTAGGCGAGCTGCGAAACCGATATTTGACCCGAGAGGGAGGCTATACTCGCGTCGTGCGCACCGAGTCAAAGAACACATATGATCAGGGCGAGAGCGCCATCCTTGAATTCGTCGACGGCCCAAAGGACTCACGCTTCATGATGACTGCCAAGACAGTTGCCCGCGACCGAATGCTAGGGCAAGAGCATACTCCTGTCACCAGAACCAACATCAAGAAAGTCACACAGTTCCGCGGCGAGGTGCCGTTTGAGGAGATGGTGCGGAGGTTTATGATTTTGAAGACCGGCGAGAAGACTGGACCATCACGGGATGAGAGTAGTTTGGCCGAAGTCGAGGCCGAGAAGGCGGCAGACAAGAATGCTGAGCGGGCAAAGGAAATGGCCGCTGGCATCGTACCGGAGTCGGTGAGAAAGGCGGCGCAACAGAAGAACTCGCCATAGAAGCGACATGTATATCATATTACGAAAGGGGCCAGGCTCTGTACAAAATCTGTATAAATTATTACATCATGACACGATCGACTTCTTGCCTAACCACGGTGCTTCAAAAAGACGGACTTGATGCGCTGTCCTAGCTCTAATGACTTTTCCAACATACAAACATGCTCCCTGATACAAGATGTATTTAAATGAATTCAAAGGTATCGCCGCGATCCTGAATCATCTTACCAACTCTCTTGGAACCCACGATGCGTTCCAACTTCATCACATCGTACTTTGAAAACACAACCTTGACAGTTCCCTGACCAGGTTCAAGTCTGAGGTCCTGCTCACTCTTGCTAAGATACCCACCCGCAATTTCAGTGTAGAAGATGGGGTTGTCAGGTAATCCGTAGAATATGACTCGCTGCACACCACGGAATTGATATCGTCGGAAATGATGTGCTCGCTCAGTGTAGAGTAGAACGCGATGGCGGCCGTTGAGGAAATGTGACCGCGCCCTCGAGGCTTCTGGTACGTCCGCATATTCGGAGATGGCCCCAAAGGTGACATTTTCGACCGCACTTGACGTTGCAAAGTAGTTCCTCACTCGGACAAAGTCCAGATAGGAGGGGATAAAAATGAGTGTTCCAGTAGCATCCTTTGCCCGCTTGGCAAGTGAGGGGACAATGGCAGAAGTGAAATACTCGAATCGCGCATCCGGATCCTTATCGACCGAGCTAGATTGAAACCTGGAGAAGGTCTGCTTCGCCTTGATACCGAGTTGCGACAACATGCCCGGATACTCGGGCTGCAGCCGGACTTTTCCAGCCCAGTTGTGACAGTGTAATCTGAGAAGCTCGGACAGCTCGGGGGTGTTGAAGGCAGACATGATGATAGTTTGTCTAAAATATTTTGCCCAGTCTTCCAAATACCAGTTTCTAACACGACTAAAATCACAACCGTGTGCATCCTTGGGCTGGAGGTTCATGTGTTCAAAGATGAATTCGACGTGCTCCCAATTTTGCATGAGAAGTGCATCCGCTTGATCAACAATGACCATCTCAATAGAGCTCAGGAAGTCAAAGTCAAGCTTCTTGTCTTCCTCAGAGCCGATAGCCATACGAAGGCCGAGGGGACTGGCGAATAGTATGTCTGAGTTGTAGAATTGCGCAAAGTATTTGATTGTCTTGCGAGTGAACTTCATGCCCAAACGGAACATGTCATCATCGCTTCCCTCAAAAAGATCCTTGAAGTCAGCCGGTCTATCGGCGCCAAACTTAGCCTCTTTGTCGACATAGCCATCGTCAAATCGCTTGCGGTTCTCTTGCTGATCTGGCTCACAGATATCACGGATCATGTTCACCATCCGAAGAGCTGAGTTACGTGTTGGTAAGAGGAAGAGCACCTTGGGACGGGTGAAGCCTTGATCTCGTAATTCTAGGTCGGCATCTTGGCCCTCCTTGGCCAATTTATAGTTATTCTTGATAACACGATCTCGAGTTCTTCTTTGATTAGCGACTAGGGCTTATATGAAATGTAAAAATGATCGACTTACTTGAAGACATGGTTGAGAGCATGTAAACACGCCAATTCTCGTAATGAGTCTGAGTTCCGTACTGTGCGATGGCAAAACAGTACATCGTTATAATTGAAGATCAAGGGGCCCAAGTTGCGCTGGAGGGCATCGAAGTCTCCAATCTTGCGAGAGGAAGTCTCTCTAAGCTTTTGCTTGAGCTGTAGGCCTTCCAAGCCAGCAATAGGTTTTGGTATTTCAGACCCTGTATCGGGCCCTGGGTACAAAATAGTTGCTCTCATATTTTGTAGTAATGCTCGTTTCGTTTCCCAATCGTTCTTTTGTACGGACTTGACTCTCTGTGAGACAGTATCGTCGTTGGGGTGCGCAAAATGTACGTCGAAGGGATCTGTTGGGTTTTCTTCGTCTTCCGAATCTTCTTCATCATCCAATTTCTCCTCGACTTCTTCTTCGGCCTCGTCCTCCGCACGATCGATATCTTTTTCAGTGTCTTCATCTTGGTCGTCTGCGTGTGATTCTTCCCCAGAGGAGTCTTCTTCATGTTGAGGTTGAGTGGAATTTTTGTGGTTCAATTTTCGTCGTTTTGCATCTGGGGCACTGCTTTCGTTATTGAAACTCTGAAGAAGGGCCATGTATGGCTTTGACGATGTTGTATGTTCATCGTCGTCGTCCTCTGAATCGATGTCCTCCATGACTGTATCTTCAGGCGCAGATCCCGACTCTGACCCTGAGCTTTCGGACCTACCATATGTCAGTAAATTTCACAGTGATCGGTCATATGTAGACCCATACTCATCATTGTCTGCAAGTCGAGTTCCGTCGAATCTTCGATTAGGTCCAAATCGGCTTGTCGCTTTACCTCCTCGGCCACCTCTTCCTCTGCCACGACCACCGCGGCCTCTAAAGTTTCCACCTCTTCCGTGCGGCGGCATTATCCTGTTTACTAGCAGATTTTAATTTGTTGGAACGTTATAAAATGTGAAGAGTTCGGTTTAGTCACGCCGAAGAGCCTGTCGACGTCAAACAAAAATTGTAAAAAAGTTATGAGGCTACCTTCAGCCTTGCATTGTCAAGCCACGGCTTGGTGGGGTTCTCAGCGCAAGCGCCACGAACAGTCTTAATTATCCCATATCTTATCTTAGCGCGCACAACCCCAGCGGCGTCCCGCCAAACCTGCAATTCTTCAAAATCGGCGAAATTTGTTATAGGACAGGTTCGCGAGAGTGACCAAAGACGACCCGGCCCGGCTCACCCATTTCTCCGCAGACATCTACACTCCTCTCCCAATAGCTTCAGCTTCAAAGTTGCCCACTATGGCCGCTGCTGCTTCTGAGAGCTTCATTCACCTGGCCAGGCCTCTGGCACCCAATACCGTGGGCATCCAGACTAACCTTGCCCCGCTCACTGTCAACATCCAGCCTCAGGTACGATTGCGATGACCCCTCTCCGCTTGACTATTTGTGTTCTATCCTGAGATCAGAACATTCGTCAAAGGAAATATGCCTTGGCTAACATAATCTGCTCTCTGCTCAACAGGCTGTCCTCTCTATCCTCGACCACGCCGTTCGACGAGACATCCGAGATACGCAATCTACCAGAGTTATTGGCGCCCTCGTCGGCACCCGATCTGAAGATGGCACTGAAGTCGAGGTTCGCTCGTGCTTCGCTATCCCCCATACCGAGGAGGAGGACCAGGTTGAGGTCGATGTCGAATACCAGAAGAACATGCTCGCCTTGACCCTGAAGGCCAACAGGGGCGAGTCCCTCCTCGGCTGGTACACCACCTCTCATGAGCTCAACAGCTTCAGTGCCCTCATCCAGAACTTCTTCGGTAGCCCTGACACCGGCACATTCCCCCATCCCGCTATTCACATGACCATTTCTACCGAGCCTGGCGAGGACATACAATCTCGATGCTATATCAGCGCCCCCGTTGCCGTGAACGCTGAGCGTGCTGCCGACAGTTGCCTTTTCATCCAGGTCCCCCACAAGATTCTCTACGGCGATGCCGACCGAAGTGCTCTCGAGGCTATCGCCAGCGCAAAGGACGCTGAATCCCGAACAGCACCCCTTGTCTCTGACATTGAGGGTCTCGGTAGATCAATTGAGCAGACCATCAGCCTTCTCGATAGAGCGAGTGAGTGGATTAACGGAGTTCTGGATGAGGATGAGGAACCCAACAACACTGTTGGCCAATACCTTCTCAACGCTCTGTCTCTCGCTCCCAAGGTCGATCCTTCGCAGATCGAGCACGATTTCAACAACCACATTCAAGACGTTCTCATGGTCAGCTACCTGGCCAACACCATCCGCACTCAGATCGACCTGTCCCAGCGGTTGGCTGTTGCCAACCTGACCAGCAACGAGAAGGAGGGCGAGGGCAAATCGGAGGACAAGGGTGGCCGACAGGGAGGTAAGCGAGGGGGCCGAGGTGGCGGTCGAGGTGGTGGCCAGCAGCGTGAACCCCGAGAGCCAAGGGAACCTCGTGAGCCTGCTGAGTAAAGAGATTTCGCGAAAAGAAATGGGAACTAGATATTGGAGTCCAGGTTAGAGCAAGGCGATGTCCCGAAGACAAGGAAAGTCTAGGATATCTCCCCCTGGCGTGCATGGATGTGAGATGAAGCATGGGTCAACTGTTTCAATAAAATCATGGCGTTGTGGTAGGCATGAAAATTCTGGCATTCCTGGCCATAGAATCGAATTCAATCGTCATATAAAACTATCTTCTTCTCCGCAAGGCCCTGTTTTGATCTTCGTCGCCAAGAAGAATTATATCAAAGTGGTATTGAACTCGTCTAGTAAATTGGCCCTTGGCCTACAAATTCATGTCGTCCATCCTGTCCACCGATAACGCCAAGATGCTGAATATACCGTATACGCCTTATGGTTCACCCAATTTGTAAACACCATGTCATGCTCCCCCCTTTTTTACAATGACAATGCTTAAATTCCAGTAGCTGGTTTCTGGGGTAGAGTGGCGGGGTTGCCATATGTTGGCAAATGCGAGAAGGGCTGGCTAGGTACTTGGGGGATGCTAGGTCGATTGGGGATATTATAATGAGGAGGGAGAGGCTGGGGAGCCATGTGTGGGGGGTTCTGCGGCATCACAGGCGGTGGCGGCGGTGCGTGTTGGATATGAGCAACGCGAGGAGATGAATACGCAGGCATCGAGTTGCTAGACCCCTGCCTTACCATACCATATCCGCCCCCATAAGGCTGAGACATTGGCTGTTGATAACCGCCAGGATAGGCTAGATGAGGTGATCCAACTTGGGGACTGCCATGATGCGATCCGGGAGCAGTGAATGGCGGCTGTGGAGGCTGGATGGGAGCCATGCCACCCCCACCACCAGGCACAAACGATTGTGTCTTCGGGTTGAAGGCGTGGTTGCGATTATAACTACCGGGAATTGGATGCTGGCTCTTAGGATCATGGGGGTTGATATTTGCTGGGAGCTGTCCATATGCATAAGGAATTCCCATATGCCCTTGAGAACCGGTCGGGGTTCCTCCCCTCGCCTGGAATTGAGTAGGAGGAGCAAGGCCCGGTTGCCAAGCAGGTTGCTGCGGTCCAACCGGAGGAACAGGTGCGCCATAGTTAGCCATAGGGCTTCCGCCAGAAGGATAGCGCTGTTGGGCGGCTTGAGGAGCATACTAGTGGGATAGATCAGTCGCTATTCTGCTCATGTTATTCTCACATGGAACTTACCGGAGGAGCTGAGTACTGAGGATATGCCTGATTTGGTGGCATAGCTGGCATCGCAGGGTATCCGGGACCCTGATGTGTGTAAACAGGTGCGACTTGACCTGGGTATGCTGGTCCTGGTGGTGCTTGGGCGCCGTATTGAGTATTGGGCGGCGGCAGGTACTGCGGTTGGGATATCCAGGTCTGTTGCTGAGGTCCCCAATAGGGTGTGTACTGATGTCGTGAATCGAAGCTGTCCGAATCATCACGTCGTTGTTTGCCAGTTTTACCTCGTTTTCCGACATTGGACTTGTCCTTGGCAGACACTGAACTGGCTCTTGAAACGCCGTTGTCACCCTCTTCTATTATTCCTGTCAAAAAGTGGTCCTTACTGACATTGCTTCATTACCTACCAGTGACACTGTCTTCTGAGCTACCAAAAATGCGCTCACGTGCTAATTTATACTGCTCTTCTCGCTCTTCCCTAGTAAGTCTAAAGCTGGTGAGCTCGAGTGGCTGTTAACACATCATGGAATTGTACGTACTTCTGGTTCGCCGCGGGCTTATCTTTAGCATCACTGCCGGTCTCAGAAGTTGGCTTAGAGGGGCTAGCACTTGGGCCACCTTCACTATCTTGGCCGCGTCGCATAATCTTCTTGGGCAGAACAACAGGAGGCGGGGTGCTGCTATTTGGCACACTAGGGCTGGGGTTGATGAGTGCCAATGAGGTGGGAACTCGACAAAATGGCGTCCTGAATATTCGTACAGACCCCACGTGAGGCTCAAATGAATGTGTCATATGGTAGTAATCCGCCAGCTTATGTGTTAGCATTCTGCAGAACGAATTGGACGGTGGAAGGTCCATGTAGGGTTCTCTAAGAAAAAAAGATGATCAGTACAAAAAGAAGGAAATTTGTGGTCATGGACGTACTTGGAATCCTGCACAAAATCAATGACCTGCTTCTCCAGCCGCAATAGAAAGAGTCTGTCCTTGGGCGATGCCATGGCTTCTAGAAGTTTATCATCCGGTGCCTGTCGATAGATGACACCAAGGGCATCCGAGGAGCCAGGAGTACCCATGGGGGCACCGGGGGGTTGTTCAGATGATGAGCTCTGGGGAGTCAGGACTCCTTGAGCTGCGGTGCCTGGAACTGGTTGTGGTAGCCTTCGCTCCGGAATATCGCCCAGGTGAAGCATCCGAGCTCGTGCGGCTACCTCAGAGCCCATGCGAGATCCAGCAACTAACGAACCGCGTACAGAGAAAGCATCGTCATCTTCTGCAGCGGCCTTGACACTGGCGCTATCATCAGGTCTTAGCGATTCCTTCTCATCGAGTGCAAATGTTGTGCCTGAAGTGATGCTCTTTCCATCCAGACTAGGAGGCTTAGTTCCGAGTTCGGAACTCGAATCAGCTCGTTGAGAATCATCGGATCCGCTGTCTCTACCAACGACGACTACAGGCCTCTCAGGAGCCAAAGGTCCACTACCGTTCACGACAAGGTTAGGGGCTTTGTCCCTTAGGCTCAAGTCCTTTAAAGATATCTCGAGGCTGTCTTCACCGCTTCTGTGATCGGCCAGGTTGAGATTTGATTCCCGTTGCGGCGAGGGCAACCTTGCGAATGGTGCCTTACCAGATCGGCCATTTGCGATGACGGGCGCGGTGGATGTGGGTGGTATCATCGTCGAGCTCATGGTTCCTTCTTTAGATGGTGTGGCTATCCGTCGAATCGCTGGAGGTGCGGAGTCCTTGGAGACGGAGGCAGCGACCTGTTGAGCAGCATGAATTAGTACCGGGTAAGGAAAAAGAATGGCTCCTTTGACAGATAAGGACCACTTATAGAGGAGCCAAGCACGGGGTGGTATTTACCTTGGCAAACGAGGGTTTGGGAAGATCAGGAGACATTTGGGTAGTAGCCATGATGGGCTGTGGTCAATGTTACAAGGCCGATCCAGTAGTGCAGGCGGTAGAAATGTCGATAAGAATATGAGACAGAAGACTGGGAGCAATGGTTGACCAGGTACGAGATGAGGCTGCGGCTGAGACTGCAGCGGTGATGACAGGAACAGAAAGGACAGTATCAGGAAAATCAGGAAGCGAATTTAATGGAAGCGGACCGGCAGAAAGAAAACAGAGTCTTGGTGCTCATCGTCGTAAAGTAAGATGCATTGTTCCCCAACTGATTCTGTTCGGAGGAAGAGATGATGGTTGTCGTACGCCTTCTTGGCTGCCCAACCTGTGATACTGCAGTGCGGCCTCTTTCTTTGCAATGAGACAGGACCAGAAATCGGGAGATGGAGGTCAAGAGGAAAGTTAGGCAATATCCTTGCAACGCCCAGGTTCCGAACAAGGCGAAAGGGCGGAAAAGTGAAAGACGACTGAGAATTGACGACAGCCAATTCTTGAGAAAAGCGGCCCGAGGCGCACAAGGCAGCAAAGACGAGCAATGCGATGTGATGTGATGCTGGTGTGCTGGATTGGATGTAGTTGGTTAGTTGAAGTTTTGGAGGGGGAGCCGTGGGAGGAGGTTGTCACAAGGACTGGTCTCAATTGCCAGTCTGGCCGCCTGCCCTGGGCTGCCACTTCACTGTGGAGCGAGCGGCACGGCAGGGCACAGCGAGAGGATACGCTGGGAGGCGCTGGAAGAATCACTAAAGATTGTAAACTTCCCGCCTGACATGAAAGGGGGCGGACCAGTCACAGGTCAGTGTCGCTTTTTTATAGTGGAGGTTGTTGCAGAAATTCTGGGCGGGAATCTGTGGACGGCACTCAATGCCACAAGGAAGCCCGTGATGGACATCAATAAGGTACCTGTTTATTTACCTTTAGACTGCCTAGGAATTTTAAAACGTTACCTTACCTGTTCTTCCTGCTAGGTACCTAGGAATGGAGCCTTCTACGAGGCTTCCATGAGTGACCTATCTCTAAGTCTAGGTGGTATCCAAGTCAGCACTGCCGTTCTCACTTGAGCTTTGATCACGCCTGTTAAGTGTAGAAAATGCGTCACGTGACTCAAAGATACCACCAGCAGTCATCCAAGCAATCGCGACTCAATAATTGCATCACTTCTTTGGCCGTTTCATTAGGGCGCCATATTTTTTACACGTTTATACACGATAGTTTGAGAAGTTCTTCACTACACAGAGACCATTTCGATTTCCAGATGTTCACCTATAGAGGCCGTGGTGGCCCATCCCGGTCGACACCTTCTAGCGTCCAGTGCCAGAAATGCTTGAAGAGAGATATGTTTCGACCTTGATGTGATTCCGCAATCATGCTGACCATCCCAGAACGCCACTACTCATATGAGTGTAAAGCCACTGCTCAAGAGCGTCCCTACGTGTCGCGTCCATCGCGATCTCAGCAGTTCCGAAATCCCAAGCTGGTGCCCAAGCTCACAAATGAGACATTGAACCCTCTTGAGCAAAAGTTAGTTAAAAGTAGCAAAGTTCTGTTTACTTACTAACAGCCCTACAGGAAAGGTGTGGCGGATGAAGAGTTGGCTAAATTGGAAGCCGAACGCGCCCGCGAGCGTGAGCGAGAACAGAGAGACGATG
The DNA here is from genome assembly GCA_012932015.1 of Fusarium acutatum. Taxonomy (NCBI): domain Eukaryota; kingdom Fungi; phylum Ascomycota; class Sordariomycetes; order Hypocreales; family Nectriaceae; genus Fusarium; species Fusarium acutatum. The sequence goes on from JAADJF010000030.1 coordinate 14,398, forward strand.
GGCCGATTGAGGCAAACGTAAAACGTCATGGATCAGTATCTTCTCATTCAGTTTCTACCATCTCCACTGGCGCTTCGCGATCACCATCACCTGGGAAAGACAGGACCAGATCTCCTGCCCAGTCGCCACGAAGTCGAAGCCCCTATTCAGACGACTCACAGCGTGGCAGGCGAGATGATAGCCGCAATCGCAGTCGCAGCCACAGTCCTAGCCTAGATCGTAGCCGAAGCCCCCATATGGAAGCTCGACACAGGCATTCCGATTCTGGTCGCAGCCCATCTCCTGAAGATTTTGACCGTCGCGACCAGTACAGGTCACGGGACCCTTTACCTTCTGTCAAGGGGAGCGCGCCAGCGAGGCATCATAAGGAATATCCATCGAAGTCTCGGAGTCCACACAGCCTTCGTCGTCGACCTTCTGGGAGCCCAAGGTCGCCCCAATCGAGAGGCAGACGTGATGAAAGGCCAGATCGATCCAGGACTAGGCATGACCGTGAGAGACTGCCACCTCGTGGAAGGTTTGATGACAGAGGACATGGGCACGGAGGTTCAGGTCCTGGGAATCAAGCACGAGAACGAAGCTTGAGTCCTTTCAGTCAACGATTAGCTATGACGCAAGCTATGAACGGTGGAAGATAATGAATTGTTGGGTATAAATGTAGATATAGTGTAACCGCCATCGCACAATGCGCCAGATCCCTAAGAAGTAATAAAAAGGGCGGCGAGGCAGAACCTCGACGTCTAAAGGCTGATGTTGCTTTTTCATACACCTAGCGCAGCATCTTCTTCCCGTTCGCGACGCTCTTCCTCCTCCTCCTCCTTCTCCCTGACCCTCAAGCCTTCTACCAATGCCACACCATCCATGCCAGTTGCTTCTCCAGTGCCTTGAACATCCACGACCGCGTCTCTCTTTGTGGCAGCCTTTTGTGCACCCGTGATACGGTCGCGGACTAAGCGCGCAATGGCGTTGTCAGTTCGAACGTTGAGAACCTCCATTTTCCTATCAAGCTCCCTTTTCAAGTCCCAGTTCGGCTTCTTCGGCTGTAGCTTGAATAAATCGATACCTTGATCCTCTTGGGCTTCTTCTGCCGCCTTTTGCTTGACCTCTGCTTCCACTTCGGCAGCTTGTTCTTCGAGCGTTGGCTTGTCAAGGTTGAGGGTTGGATCCTGCTCAAAGCCAAGCTTAGGACCTCTAGTTTCAGGATCGTAATTGCGGCCAGAGACATGGAGTCGTGAGACATCTGGCTCTACTGGAGGGGATTGGGCTCTTTCTGATTCTGGTGCAACAATTTCGTCTCCAGGTTGCTTGCGCTTGAGGTTCTTGAGCTTCGCGAGCCTGGCTTTTCGGTCGTCTGAGGCAGCGCTGAGGCTGGCGTGTGATGAAGACATGGTGTCAGATTGCCATGAAGCGGTATACGGGCGCTTAAAGAGTGTGAAACCGGAGTGAAGCTGGAATATTATTTATGTTATGGAGATTTGAGGTTGGCGGGTGGGAATTCAAGATGGACATTTCTTAAGCGCGTCTATCCATCGCTCTACACCTGCAGAGCCGCTGCGACTCAAATCAAGCGCCCTGGCCACTCACTGGAAAGAGTCCTGCAGGGATTGCCACTAAATAAGCCCCTCCACTAATAAATATTGGATCCTTGCGTTAAGCGTAGAAGAGAGCTAAAATTATAGAGGCACATTGAGCGACTTCAGCATAAATCTGAAAAATTTCTCAATTAAGAACAGTTAGCGACCGCGAAATTCAGCTCTTACCAGCGACTACGGCGAATTCACTACTCGTCTAGTGATCACTATGCAGACGATTGGCCTCAAGTTGATGCCGACTCGGAGGATATGCCAACGGCCCTTATACTCCGCGCCTGTGCAAGGCTTGAGCTTCCTATAACGCCCCAAGCATGGACTCGAAGAGCTGTTTTTCTCGCCTTACGATACAACACTACGAGAAGTCATTCAAGGTTGATTCGCTCCTACGATCTCGATACGCAGATATCCGTCCCGGAAGTCGGTTCTCAAATATTATCACAACTGCGTCCTCGTAATGCAACCTCGAACCCTCCCAAAACGCAGACATACACTCCCCCCTCACAACGAGATCGCAAACATATTCAGGAAAGGGGCAGGGCGTCTAATCATCGACATAGACTCTCATTGAGAAAGGGACGGTTGCGCAGCGAACACTCCCATCAACAAAGGCATCGGGAAATCCCGGAATTTACTCGAAAGACTGCTGAAGAGCAACGCAAGGCCATAGAGAGGAAGACGAAGAGGAGGCAGGAAATATATAAACAATGGGGTTATTTGCGTCACCAATACTCTGGAGATGAGTTGGTTGCCGTAAGACGGCAATTTAACATCTGGAAGCGAAGAATCGAACTGCTTGAGACCCCTGCAAAGCCCAGATCATGGCCATGGCTCGATCATGGGAAATTCTTGTACGAACTGGAGAGTACTTCAGATATGAGAAAGGCCTGGGACGAATTGGACATCGAATCTCGGAAGAAAACATGGCCCACTGCAATGCTATCGACTCTGCATTCGTGTCCAGGAAAGGCCGCCCAAGTCCTTGAGTCTACGCTGGATCCCCTACCTCAAGGTTATGCAATTCTCGATGTTGCCCATTTCTGCATCTCGAATCTCAGATTGAACAACGTCAAGATTATGCGAGATCGTGTTACGAAGGCTGACGAGGTACTCGAGCTTTTCGCAAAGCTCATTGAGGATCTCCCTCCTGGCCACGTTCCAATCCGTCAGTCTACCCTGGGTCGTCTCGGAAAGAATCTGCCCCTTGAGCAAGCGGTTGAGATGCTCCAGATTTTGCAAAAGTCGGGCATCAAGTTACATCGAAATACACTGTTGCACTTTGCGAGGAACCTTGCGAGTAGTAGTGCGTACAAATCCAAGGCATTTGAACTTCTTCGCGAGGTCGCAGATAAGGGCCACGATCTAAACTCGGCTGGGTTCGCGAGCGTTGTCACGACTTTGCTACTTTCTAGGCAAGCGAAAAATGGATGGTCCACATCTGATGAAAGTTTTCCGCCTCAGCGGGCTCTTGAGTATTTTCTCGAGCGCGGCTTCTCCCCTAACTTGATTAACTTCACGTCTCTGATTGAATCCCTCTGTTTACAGGGAGACATTGCAGAAGCAGTTCGGCTTCCGTTGCTGCTCGCAGAGAACGGCGTTGAGCTGGATCAACGGTGCTATACCACTGTTTTCAGAGGTGCAAAGGCCAGCCTTAAAGCATCCAACGTACAGCTGGCACTCGACGTCGCTCGAGCGGCTAAAGTACCATACGTTGATGTGCTAAACAACACACTCCATTCTATATTCTACTTTGCAGAAATGGAAAGCCGTGAGAAGCAGTATCCATCGCCATGGACCGTTCCCATCTTTGGATCCATGCTTCGCATCTATGCCAAGAAATTCGACCTGGAGCCTCTGCAATGGCTGCTGCCCGACACTCTGCCCCTGATTCTCAGCCAGGAAGATGTGGACGGCGTTGAGAAATTCAGGTCTGGCCCTAGAAGAGAGTGGGGGTTTAGGACGACCATTGTTCCTGTTGTAAATGAGTTCTTTGAGCGCGAGGCGCCCCGACAGAAGCCCAACGCAGAGACTCTAGCTATCATGCTACGTGCATACATCAAGACCCTCTACCGACCTTACGATTTAATGTCGTTTTACAGTTTCTTCAAATCCCGTCTAGAGGAACATGGGGCTGAAAAGAATTGGGGTCGAGAGCTTGTGCAAAATCAAGGGAGCGTGGTTCATGACACATTGATCCAGGTCATGCTCGGGCAAAAATCTCTACTACGCCCCGCGTTACAGGTTTTCGGTGACATGCTTCGCGGCACGTTAACTTCCAAGACCAAAGAAGAGGGCATTGAAGCAACGTCGCCTCCTGATGGCATACAGGCCCACCCAGCGCCCAGCCTGTTCACATTCACTATCCTCTTGCATGGTCTTTTGATGCGAAAAGAGAAGATGCTAGGGGAGCAAATGCTCCAGGCCATGCGGGAGCACAATCTGGAACCCAACGACGTAACTTGGAATACCCTCGTGAAGGGCTATGCGTCAATGCAGAATCTGTCACAGACGGTGGGCACACTACAGGACCTTGAGGCGGCTGGGTACAAGCCTGACGCATATACCTTCAAGGCATTTTCAAGACTGAAGGATCAGACTCGGGCACTTGAAACGATGGAAAAGATTATTGACGAGAACAAGAAGAGACTGGAGCAAAACCACTCTCAATGATTTGATAACATGATAGCATAGCGAAGTTGAGGTGGTGCGGATTGACGATTACAACATGTATTACTATTGGCATGTTATGTAAACTTTACATACTATTTCGGGACTTTTGGTTGTACGAGTGAACAAGGGAGGATTTTGTGTTTAAAAGGTGAATGGGTATTTGTTTTTGGAAGTCGCATATTTACGGTTGGATTTTTGAAAATAGGAAAATCGTATTTGTATAATATGTTTTGGCATAGACTTTTAATTACTATCTACTTGGATCGTGCTTGTTAGGCTACGAAATGATCAGTCTGGTAGCTCGAGTATTTATTTACCAAGCGCAACTCGGTGTCTTCTTTTCTTGGGTTATTCACTCTTTTTTTTTTTCTTTTTTCTTTTTTTTGTCTCATATAACATCTCCTATCACAAACACTCATTACGGTCAGGTCTAAGCTTTGTGTGGCGTAATGGATTGAAATCGTTGTAGCAGTGGACGCTATCCCCGCTCGATTCAAGTATCCAATCTAATCTCGAGGCATCCTACGTTCTATTACGACAAGACGAGACGAGGACCACTTAAGACAACCTCGCTTGGGGAGCCTCACTCAAGCGTTATTGTGGAAGCCACTGTATCTCGCAGCCTATGTCGACTTTAACTTATCGATCAAACTCCCTCACATTACTCACTATCTGGACTCTTTGCTAAACTTACCATTGGAACTATTCTATCTTGGCGAAAGATACATCAGGGACTATTAGCTGAGCATATCTTCAAATATGCCTGACTCCAACATGAAGCATCTCACCGGAGTTTTCCGAGCAACAGACAACCACAAAGTCACGCGCAACCGAAAGCCTGTCTCATGTATGGCGTGTCAGAAACGCAAGTCGAAATGTGACCGTGGGAAGCCCTCTTGCGGTGCCTGCCACAAGCGTGGCGATCCAAGATTGTGTGCATATGGAGATGCAAATGGATTCGCAGACAAGGAAGAGATGCAACTCAAAATGGCTCAACTTGAGGAAATCGTGATGCGTCTAGCTAAGGCTTCAGAAGCTTCAAATGTCCATCCCAGCATTGCAATGGCGGAGGATACGAACTTGCCCTCTCCGCAGGTAGTTGAAGAGGGGTCTGATGCTGCATACCACGGAGAAACATCTTGGGAGGCCGTGTTCAAGAGCATTCATGATATTCAGAGTGTTCTCAGTACGCAAGACGACCCCGATCATCACGGCGAGCCTGAGACTTTATCCGCTGCGCCAGACATTGCAATGGGAGGAATCTCCCCGATCGCCATGAGCGAGATCATCGACAGCGTCCCATCTCGTCAAGAGGCCGATATTCTCGTCAAAGCGTACTTCCAGGCCAAGTTCCTAGCCGTGCCCTTCATTCACGAGCGTCATTTTCGGCGGCGTTATGAACTTTTCTGGGCTTGCCCTCACAATTCCAACTTCTTGTGGCTGAGTATAATGTTCTCTGTTCTCAGTCTCGGTACAATGGTGTGCAAAATTCAGCAGCCCCATCTCGCGCTGCTTCAAGGGCCAGATTTCTACTTACAGCGTTCTGCTCAATGTCTGGTTACGGGGGAGTATCTCAAAGCTAGACCATATTCTGTCGAGGCGCTCACACTGTATGCTCATGCGGTCAACGCCAAGAGAAAGGACTCAGAGGCTACCATATGGTCCCTCTATTCACTCGCCGTTCGGCTTGCTCAGCGAAGAGGCTATCACCTCGATGTGGCGAGAGTGTCACCAAATATCAAACCATTTGAGGCTGAGATGAGAAGGCGGACGTGGTTTACTGTACAGACTTCAGATCTACTTTTCTCCTTCCAGCTCGGTATGCCTCCTATGGTATATCAAGAAGTCTGCGACGCCGGGCATCCTCGAAATTTATCAGATGATGACTTTGACGAGGATTCGGAAGTACCTGAGTCTCGCCCCCCAACATATCCCACTCCCATGTTGGCATGGCAGATAAAATCTCATCTCTGCCGTTTACTACGCCGTGTTCTCCGGCATGTTCTTCGAGTCGAGTCTCCGCCTTACGAGGAAACCATGGCTCTCCAAGCTGAGTTGGAAGTATACCACAACAGTGTCCCTGAATGTTTGCGCGTTCGCCCCATCGCCACCACTCCATTTGATATCCCGGCCTATACCATCATGCACAGATTGATCATAGAAGTGTCATATCTCAAGACAATTTGTGTCCTCCACCGGCCTTACCTTACGGCCGAGAAGAACCAGGAAATGTACAAAGCATCTCGTGAACTCTGTCGAACTGCCGCTCTTCGGATTATCGAGGTTCATCTCGAGTTTGAGCATGAAATTCAAAAAGGAGGCCGCATGTATGAAGACCGCTTCTTGCTATCGAGCCTGACTCTGCATGATTTTCTTGTCGCGTCTATGATTTTATGTTTGGACCTTCACGAGTCCGCCGACATAACGTATATCTTCCTCCTAGCATCTCCGAGCATGACTACTAATTCAAGCTGTAGACCACAAGACCGAAGACAACGCACGCAGATACTGGAAAACACCTGCAAGACATGGGAAACTCGAGCGAGTCAGTCCAAAGACGCACGACACGGCGCAAAGGTCATCAGAGCGATTCTAAATCACACCACGACACCAAGTGCAACATCTAAAGTGAAGACTATGGGTATGATGAACACAGCAAACTCCCACAGCGAGTCGACTTCAGGCAGTGATATCCAAGACTTTACGATGGCAGATTTTAATGGCCCTACCAATTGTGAAGAATTCTTCCCATTGAACAGTTTTTTCGGCCCTAATGATGGCTTCGAATGGGTTAGTTCTGGTTCAAACCTACGCCCTTTGACTCCCCAGTGCTCACTAACAACAACAAGTTTTCCATCGGTCAATCCTGAGGCTGCATACACGGTCGCATACAGACACAAACACCGATGGATTACTATGGCAACCGGCCAAGCACAAGAGCTGGGTCAGGACGCGAAATTGTTGTCATCGCGAATGGTCCAGGAACAGGTCGCATCTTGCAGCTATTGTTGAACGAAGGATTCATTGCAACATCATGATAGCTCACATTGGTTACCCAGTTAGTGCACCGATTGGGAGCATAAGGTACATCAGATAAGCCTCAAGAGGCATTTAAAATTGTAAAATGCTTACATTCAATAACGTGGATGGATATCTTCCTGCAGGTCTCGACCCGGCTTGTTTATCTCTCATAAGTCGTAGCACATGCAACACGAACCAGAAAAAGAAAAATACAAACACAACCATCCCATTTCATCAACACGTCGGTCGCTCCGTCTCGTCACATGAGGTTTTCTACCTCCCCATAGCGGCCCATATTTCCGCATATTAAAACTCATGGCCCCCATTCAATATTTGCTTTTCCCGCCGCACTCGGCTCCCACTCCAATAGCAAAGCCTTCCAAGGTAGTCAAAAAAGACAGAGAGAGAAAAGAAAAATCGGTAATAAATGCAATGCTGAGGCTTTTGTAACGCTTCGCTCCACTTGTATAACGTTGACCGTTTTGTAAGCTTATGGCCAGGCGGCCATCAACAGTGCCAACTTTACACATGCGAATACACTGGGTATCGTGTCTGAAGGTGAAAAGGAAAGAAAAACAGGCAACGCCAAATATAAGCATTAAGAAGCGATGCCGCGTAGGACCCTCGCGGGGTTTCCAGCTACAATGGTGAAAGGAGGAACATCCTGCTATGAGTTAGCTGTTGCCTTTTTTTATCCACCTGTTTTTGTAAGCTTACCTTGGTGACAATTGATCCGGCACCAACAGTGCTGCCCTTGCCGATGGTCCTCCCTGGAAGAATAATGGCACCTCCGCCAATCCAGCAGTCCTGCTCGATGGTGATAGGTTTGCCCATCTGAGGTCCTTGACCGCCCTGGCGTTTCTTGGGATCAATGGGGAGCCCTGCCGTGAAAATGCTGACATTTGGTCCAATAACACAGTTGTCGCCAATCTTGACCTCGCATACATCATTGATCGTGCAGTTGCGTCCAATGACAACGTGGTGGCCAATAGTGATGTTGTACCCGTAATCGCAAATGAAGGGTGTCTCAACAGCAACATGCCTGCCTACACGGCCAACATTGGTGACTGGGGAAGCCTCTGTGGGAGAAACTCGAACGGGATCACGAGGCTGCAGAATTTCGAGGAACAGGCGAGCACGCTCTTCGGGAGATACGCCGTTAGTAGGGGGAGTGAGGTTGTTGAACCTCCAGCAAGCCGCAGAGCAACGCTCACGCTCCAAGCAAAGCTCCTTGTCGAAAGGATAGTAATGTCGCCCAGATAACATCTCCTCTTTTTGAGTTCGTCTCTGAGGGAACTGCGAGTGCGATAAAGCCAGCTGAGCAGCGACTTGGGCATTTGAAGTCGGTGCCGGCGGGGGAGGAGCAGGACTGTTGGTTCTTGTCGGGTGAAGTATATTGATCTGTGGAAGCTGGTTCCCTAAATGGGCAGACTCCGGTTCCGTCCTGCTGAGATCGTGCAGCGGAGGCACACGCTGGTATTCTTTTGCCATCCTTTCTCCGAAGGGTGGCGGTGGTTGAGGATTTGCGCTGACTGGAGTTGGGAAAACGTTTGCAGGAGTATAAGGAAGAGCAGAGAGTTTGTTTTCGGGACTGGCCACAGACGCGCTGGGCAATGTTGATGCCGTTGGCCGGTCGTCGTCGGTCACCAAAGGGCGGCCTTGTGGGGGGTCTATGCGAAGAGCCTGGCCACGATAAGGTGGCAGGGATTCGCGCTTCACGGGTTGATTGCCGTAAGGGCTTTGCTGCGGCATCCCATAAGCTCCCGGGGGAATGTACGTTGGATCCTTAGATTCAAGGGGAACTGCAGGAGCCTTGTTGTCCGGTTTCTGCCAGCCTGGCCCGCGTTGAGGTGGATAACCTGCACACACAAAACTTCCGCGAAGGCAGTTTCCACCTACCTTTCTGTCAGTCATGGATCAAATAACTTATATATAAATGACTTACACTCGGGCTTCTGTTCATCGCACTTCTTCTTGCGCTTCCGACAGGTCAGGCAACCCGTCTTGGTTCTGTTACTGAAGTTCCTCTTTCTCTTTTTTGGATCGTGCTGCAAGACCCCGTCACGCCTCTGCTCGGATCCGTATTGGCTACCATATATCATGGAATGGTCATCACCTTCGGGGCTGGCATTTGAGTAATCATTATGGTCCATCTGACCGGTAGCCCTGCGAAGCGCATCGCCAATCTGCTCCTCTGTTTGGCCATGAGGAGTGGTAGCCGAATTTTGCTGTGAGTCGTAACTTCGCTCATCGCGTGCCTGATGAGAGAACCAAGACTCTTTGTCGCGGTGCTCGTCACCATAAGGACGATAATCTCTTGAGGGCGTTCCATAAGGCTCTCGCGATTCGTGATGAGGGTGAGTGGATTCCGGTGTGTGAGCATGTACTGCATGCTCACGACGAATTTCAGCAGAATCAGATCGTTTTCGCTTGTGAGACCCTTCTACATCAGGATAACCGGGTGATTGAAACGGTGGTCGATCCGAACTTTGGCTGGGAATTTGATTTGATGAAACTTCTGGTGTAGGTGGAGGCTGAGATGTCGATGTGCTAAGTGCGCGCTCATCCATGGCTGGTTTCTCTATCGTCACAGTAGGCGGATCTGTAGTCCTGGGTGAGCCCCCATTAAGGGCGGTAAAAGTTGACATTATAGACCGACTCGCCGATGGTGCACAGCACAAGGGAACAAGTAAGTCGTAGGGGGACGCCAAGAGGCCACACAGCCAAGCCTAGAAGCCTGCAAACTCAGAGCTGTTTCCCCAGAATGTGGAGATGAGGCGCAATTGAAGTCACTCCGGACGTTCCGCAGGTGGCCGTGAAAGCCGCGAGGCTGGGGGCTGAACTCGCTGAACAATATGTAACTGACTGAAGAGCCTATTGATTAATGAGGATGGTGTCGCTGAGATCAGGACAGCTGAAGCAAACTGGGTGGCGCAGTGGTTTTGGAGAAGGCAGCAGGCTCAGACGAAAGGGCTCAGTCGAATATCCACCAACACAAGTAAATCGATCAACAGTCAGTCAGTCCTTGCGGTTACAATTCTATAATCCAAAATTGAGGCCGTACTTGGCGGAAAGTAGTTTGTGATTGGGATTGAATGACACCGAGATTGGAAGTTAAAGAACGTGAATCTGGGTAAGGTGATTTGATCCAGTAGTTGTAGAGAGAAGGCGAGATGAGACAGTAGCCAGACTGATTTCTCTTTCTAATTTGGGCTTGAGACCGAGATTGAACTTGGCAGCTATAACCAAAGTAAAAGAGCGTGAATCAACGGAGTTAAGTTAGTGGCCTGAAAGCCTTTTCGACATGCGCGCTCGCAGATAAAAGATAGGTAAGGTTGAAAGTGTAGTTGCTCCAAGAGTATCCGTAGCGAAAAGTCGGGTGGTTGAGGTTTGGAAATGACGAGAGTCACGGCGCTTGGGGCGTCGGTAGGTTTTTGACGCGCGATTAACACTTGAAGAGCGTCTGTAATCGGCGAAAAAAAAAAAAAAAAGAGGCCTGGCTGGGGGTGTTCGTGGCGGGGAGCTCAGATCAGTCAGGCCTGGGCTGGCCTGGCGGGACGGGAGAGGAGAGAGGGAGGGAGTGGGGTCCTTGGTATTAGGTGGAGAGGAGGGGAAGTGTCGAAGTCAAAAAAGACTGAACGATGAAGAGGGAAGAGGAAGAGGAAAAGGAAGAGAAGGATCGAGATTAGAATGAGATCCAAGATGAAGTGAGGGTGTGGGAACCCGGGTAGGATATGATAGAGAGGGAGAAGTGCAGGGTCTCTAGAGTAAGAGGAGCCAGCAACACGAGGAGACGAAAGCTAGAATAGAAGCCAGGCTCAAGTCGAAGTCATGTCAAGTCAAGTCAAGCTAAAAGAGAGACGGCGGCAATGACAGGGACATCAAACGGTGACTGACAGTCTTGGAAGCATGGCCAGACAAGGCAAGGGACAAACAGACAGAGGGATTCACTTTAGATTCGAGTAACACCAGAAGCCCAAATTTGTTTCATCTCGTGTTAGCCACATCGATCAACTCATCACTAGAGAAAGAAGAGGATAACAGGTCGACTCTGTTGAATTGAGGTTATGTGAATTGAAGTGCAGTGAGGTAACTTGGGTGAGAGAGCCTTGTGGAGTTTGAGACTCGAAACAGAACTTTCGCTGTAAGAAGAAAAAGCACAACATCTCACACCTCGAATCCTCACACCTCACCGTCACTAAATAGGGGGTGGATGAATCAGGAGACTGGTGGCCAGGGGGGACCCTTGGACGTGGAAATGGACCCATGAAAGAAGAGTGGAGGAGACGTGGGAGGGCAAGCTAAGTTACAGTAGCCGGGGCGCGCGGTTGGTAGTAGTACCGTGGTAGTAGTGTATGTATTGGATTGTTAGCCTTTTGGTGTTGGTGCTTGGTGCTGGTGCATTGTGGCCTCGTGCTGCTGCTGGTGATTGATGGACTTTGATGGTGGTCGTATAATTTAGCAGGATAGATTCCAACAGCCACTTGAACTAAAAACTATGAACAGTGATGTGCATTATCCTCCATCCACGGCCTCATCAGTTGGCCACCTTAGTCTTTTACCGAACGAGTGGATGGAGCAGGTTTCCGTGCGTGTTTGCTTTCGATGCGGCTAACATGATCTCTAGTATGATGAGGATTGGATGGTAGTACATCCATGACAAGGCGCGACTGAGAGGCAGACAGCCAGCACTTCTCATCTCTAGCCAATACATCATAAAACTCGTATCTACCAACAAGGCCATTCTTTCAAAACAAAAAAATACCGATCAACCATATCTTCTTTGCGTGCTTGAGTTTCCAACCCCAAGAGCACTTCTCTGAAGTCGCGGCGGCGTGGCGCTTCATTACGGCGTCACTCGCCTACTGGGTGTGGTCGGCATCGGGTACCTCGTTTATGAGACCTCAAGTACCTACTGCCCCAAAGGTACCTGCGCCGGAACGGTAAAGTGCGTGCCCTGGTCTGTCTGGTCGCGGAGGGATGGCTCTGCTCGCCTCAAAGGGTCTGAGCAACCTCAACCTCATTCTCAACCTCGAATTCAGCCCGATACGCAATGCTATCCCCAATTTTGATCGGGCATATCACGTCACTACCCGGTCGAGGACGATCCTCCTAGTAAATCAATTAATGCCTCCTTCGCCCAGAATTAGATGGAGTTTTTTTATGATGGATCCAAATGTAGGAAAACCATCTCCAGCCATAACCCTGGATGAGACAGACCCGTACTCTATGTTATGTAGCTATCTGTTCATCCATCCATTCATCCATATCAACCAACACACGCAAGTAAGGTCCTGAGTACGGAATCTCTCCGCCCTGAAATACCACCGTGCTTTCCGATCAACTATTTGCACTTCCTGTTTCATTCTTCACTGCAACTGGTATTATCGCTTGCGTTGGCGTATCGCCTGCAGGTATGCAGAGCGTTCAGCATCTTCAGAGTCCGCCCTTTCATTTCCATCTCATCAAGTCAACTCTCGCGCTGCACTCTTCTCGCATTATTGATCCTTCTGGCGCGCTCACACTTCACTGGGCGCTTTTCAACTGTCGCCATGGGCCGCGCGACTGGCTGGGTGACGACGGCGCCGCCCTCGACCGCCCAGAGACTAGGTAGAGTCGAGAAGTGACAAGGGCCGCTAACAGGCTCGCTCCTCTACGCTTAGTACGGTGTGTGTTTAGCCAGACACCCTCGGGTGCGGATCAAGGACCGCATCGCGCGTTGCTCTGCCGCGGTCTTTCTTCAGGTTGGGCGGCTTTGAAAAGCGAACTTCGTAATATCGTACATCTAGAATAGCATAAACACAAGCAATGCCGATTTGTTTAAGCGCATTAGACGAGATAAAGTCAAGAGCATGCTACAAATGGAAGATGACTTCGAAATTTGAATCAATCGTTCTGAGAGTTATCCCCGAATCAACTTCTAGGATATGGTAATTTAGTAATTACCTTTCCTAGGGAGGTAGTTAGTTGTTGGTCGTTTCAATTATCTGAGTCATCTCGTCTATCTCACGCGCGACAATGATAGAGCACTCAGAAGACTGTGCCGCGAGCACCCATCCACTGCCACTGCACATCAATCACCTAAATTTACGCCTCTTGGCATGACACTCCACCTCGCGATGTGCCTTTCACAAGCTTTTCTTCCAGCTCCATTATCATCATCACCACCCATAACACTGTCGGCGCCGCCGCCAAACCCCAGACCTTGAGTTCAAAACAAGGAATACCGTCCGCTGCCGGCCGGTCTCTGACAGAAGCACTTCACCTCACCTCAAAAGGATACGCACGACTCGATAACAGCAGTCCAGTCAGATGCCTCCTACGCGACAACAGCCCCAAGCGTGTACAGTACCCGCACCAGGATCGCCCTTGGGGTAATACTCCCGGATCCAATGGGCGACCCTTGTATACCTCCAAAGAGATCAACTCCAGAGAGAAATACCTAGGGAGGGATACAAGCCTAGCAAGATAAAACTTCGTGTTGGACTCCTGTAATCCTGTAACTGACGCCAACCTAGTCGCGCGACTCTCCAAACAAGCCTAACCGAACAAACTAGAGCGGCTGGCTGTCTTCCTAAATCCTTCGTGCCCACAGGAGCTGTCCTTTAGCTCATATCATTGATTATCTTCTGATGTAATCTCGCTTTCTTGATGAGTTCTATTGTATCAGATATCTTTATGAGTCCTATACCTTCGAGTACTCTTCTGGGAAAACGTAGAATTGCTGATGAAGCCATATATGATACCTTACTAATGTATACATATTGAGCCTGGAGATTAGTGTAGGCCTTCTCATTATATATTATTTTACTCAGAATAATCGCAAGAGATTTTGTCGTAGTCAAGCTTGGTATGATCTTCTTTTTCTCTATCTTAGTTGACTCTACTATGCTCTCGCCAAAGCTAAACTACAGAGCACAAGGTAAGTTAACCTTTTGCGAACTTCTATGTATACAAATTTCCTCCGTGGTAGGAGGAATTGGCACCTGCTTTTCTCGTACAGTTTCCAAACGACGACGAACTGCCAACCTAACTGGGAAACAACGCTAATACTCTTGAAGCTAGCCTTGGAGACCTTACCAACGGGCCCCTTCCCTGCGGTACGGTTGGGTGGAGAACATCGGCGCCCCGTTCGCTCTTGCCGCGGCACTGGCAACCACACCAGATGCCACTCCACTTCTCGTCCAACTGAACTTCAGCTCAATCCAGTAACTGTAAAAGTCAAGTTTGTCGCTATACCACGGCTTTCCAGTCTCCTTAATCTATTGAAGGCTTGTTTGTCCTCTCTCACGGCCACTTTCGCCTGGCGAGAGATCAGAGAGGCCTTACACATCACTGGACTTTGAACAACACCGACTTCGAAAAGCGAACTGTGTCTCCCGAGCCAACCACAAACCTTTATCCTACCGTCCACCGCATGTCGGCGGATGTGGTGTCGGGACTGTGCGTCTCCTCGCCCCAAAGGCCAATGAGCAGCTTCTATCAGGAACCAGATCAGGGCATTTGCAAGGATGTGGCTCTCCAGGCACCTTAGGCGAGACAGAACCATTAACGCCGCGTCTAACACGCTAAGACCTGTCTCGTGCGGACAATCGCCGCCGTCCGCGGCTGTGCCAGGACTTGGCCCAGTCTTCAATTCACCGGACAGACTTTGGACACCCTCAACCCGTGTGAGCCGATTGATACTTGGGAATGACATGCGCGAGCCAGACAGTTTACTGAGCTACATGATATAATATATTTACTGACTTGCAATGACAGCTCGAAGGTACGTATGTGTTATGGGATATGCCAGTATCATATCCCAGCTCGTTCCTGGCATAATTGAGGCTGGTCCTGCGTCTAGCTCAAATCACTTCTACAGTTGATACATTTGTGTGGGGAGGCAGGAGGTCACCCTTGTTTGGCGGCCTCATCCAACACTCATGACCCTATTCGATACTGGGGCCTTTCCTGAATGTCTAAGAGAGTTGCTCAGCTGGATCTTGCACGCCCGTATTCTGTCAGCGATGAGTGGCCACGCAACTTGATTCCGGCCCAACTGAAGCAGCACCAAAAATATCTTAAGCGCAAAAGGGCACCGGCATGCATCCCTCAAAACAACCCATTCTCGGAGAACATTCTCTGTCTCAGCTGGTGAGCCAGCATGGGCCCTGGACTCTGTCACATTTCAATATCTGCGTGCCGTTAGTTGAGTTCGAATGCCAGGTCACATTTCACGTCATGGTTAATGGCATGACGCCCGAGACTAGAAGAATTTTGATTGGCTCATCGATTGCCGATGTTCCTATTCTTGTCTGTGTTGCTCTCCGCCAGCAGAACATCATTGACCAACAATCCTAAACTCCCTGCCTGACCTCTCGGTGCATACATTACATTTCGCTTGGGGCCAGATCTAAATCGGTGCTTGCCACGCCTCAGTCTAGCTGCAGTATCTAACTCACCTATTGTGCGTTTTGACTCCTGTGCCGCCAATGGCTTGGGGCGCTATCAGCTATTCCTTGTTCACTGTGATGGAAACAAGCCGGCTCCTACTTGTGATTGGCTCATTATTGAAGACAAGGGGCTGGCCCGCCGTGACTAAAATTGTCACAGCAGACAGCTAATGCCCTAAGAACGGAATGATGGAATTTTAGCGCCTCTATTTCCAAACCCATGGCCAAGCAGGTAATAGCCAGCTCTATATTACTGCACTCTATCTTCTCGCAGGCACACCGCCGTGTTGGTTGCGACCTCACAACAGCGGTGCTGCACCTTTCGAAATGAAAGCGCGGGGAAGCGAAGGGCTGATTCTGGCAGCGAATTCTACTCACCTACTTCATCCCATTGACAAGGGGTTTTGGCAAACCTCCGACAATCAGCAAGGTGTTCACTCCAGGTCACATTTTCGCTAAGTTTCTTCTCGTGATGAGAAACAGTTTCGAGGTGAATCATCCAATCTGATCCGTGGGCAGAGCAGGCCGGAGGTCCAGTGATTGATCAGCACGATAAGGCCAAAGAGCATCCATTGCATGATAAAAATAACTCCGTCAGCGGGTCCGAATACTACCCTTCCGGGTAATATACTCAACCTGTGACTGGAAAGATAGCATTGTTGACGATCATTGCATGTTATACGGCATGTTCGCTTTTTTTATGTAACCAGCCCGGAACATAGCGAGCACTGGGGCTGTTCTCGTTGCCAATGTGGTTCTGAAGGCTGCCGAAGTGTAGTTGACTACCGAGTTGCATCCTAGTCCATCAACACTGCCCAAGTAAGAGATTACTTCTGAGCTCGAGTCAAAATTTAGGAAAACCGACCCTGGCTGTTGGTTTCAAGATGTCTCTCCGTTCTGTGCTTAGGCGCTTTGTTGTTTTGGCACAAACGTCTTCGAGAGTACCGCCGGCGTCCGCGGAAGACGTGCAATTGAAGTAACTATCATGATCAAGCGTGGCGTGATTGTGTGTACACGTTGGAGCCAAGCCGCAAACAGTCACCGGCATACTATGAGATCCAGGAAGACCAACAAGGCGAAGCCAAACCCTTCTTTCACGTAATGCTTTGCCAAGTTGATGGATAGCCTTGAATGGTTTGTTAGCGATGGATTGTTGGATGAGATGTGGCCTTGTATGATGCCTTATCTTGAAATATGCCACTCTGCCACTATCGTGCACCGAATACTGTCTTCTGCGTTGTCCTTCATAGCATCACGCCGCGGTGCCGCATATGAAGTGAGATGCATGATGCTGGCCGGTAGCGCACTGAATAGCACGCACTGTTGTTCTCGCCTCATATCCGAATGCATCGATTTATCCCTGTTGGAACGGTATAGAGAAACGAGACAACATTCGGTAGGATGTCGAGGCCACCTCGAACTAACGCCGATATTTGCTCGGTCTTCTTGTCTCTTCTCGACTTGATACCTGAGCGTGCTCCAGCGTCATCATGAGTGTAGAGGCACGTACATCAGCACTATAATACCTCTGAACTATATGTTCAAATTCCCTGGGTCTTCCGTACTTATCGGAGACCCTGTTTACAGGACAGGCTGCACCATGAGGAACCGGCATATTACAGCAGCCAATCATGTGTTATGTAGATGGATGCTGAAGACGTCACTCAAAGAGCCTCAACACCATGAAGCAAGTCATGAACCATTCAATATATCCCGACAAGTGAACTTCTAATTATACAACATTTGTTTCATCTAAAAATATATCGACAGCGATTCTGTGCTAACTCCACGTGCTCAATGTCCAATAATGCTTCATACGCCCACAGCTAGCCGCCAGCTAAGCGCCGGCCTTGCGTGGCATCCTATCTCGCAGCTTTCCAGGATCACCCAGATCTTGGCGCTTAACGAGGGTCAATCTAATCTTAGATCAGATATTTTGATGCGAATCATCATACCTGCATGTTGGGATGCCACGAGTTGAGTCTATTCTTGGACCATAGACGCCGACCACAACATGCAGCATGCAAGTATAATACTGGGCGTCTCGCTCGAGATGACTTCATCTTTAGCAAGCGCTGGCCCTTGTTCGACGAGGTTCCTGTGATCTAGTGGCCATGCACACTCTCCTTTTCAGGATACACACCCCATTATCACTGTCCATCTACTTGTCTCCGGCGCCAAAGAACCAGGTTGCAGAGGAGCGGCAGCACTATTTCAGTCGATCTGAGCCACTCGATTGGCGCTCCTGGGCCCGTTTAGGCAAGTCGAGGGTCGACAGTAAGCAAGTCGTATGTAAGTCATGCGGGCCCGAGGCATTGGATGGCCTACACGCCCTGGTCGTTCATGTATCGTATCTGCTCTAGGGGTCGTCTTTTACCAAGGACACGGGTCGCTGTCCAGGGAGCTGGAGTTATAATTATAGGAGCATGTTGCTAAATTAGGATGCAGCCTCATTGTAGCCGCCGATGAGCTGCATGTTCTTCAACACCCTAATTCCTACTGTTTATCATGTTTCCTAGCGCCCATTGTATCCCTCGCGGTATGCTTTAATGGCGCGGATCCCTGGCCGTTTCAAGTCCGTCATTTGAAGGAGTACTTATTTGCAAACACAATGTGCAGATGCAATATCATTCCTCCCCCACGTGGTCGAGACGCCCATGTGTCCACCCCCCAGGTTCTTCCTCAAAAGATGCACATCTGGACTATGGGTTATGCAATGTCTTGAACAGTCACACAGCTTAGCTCCACAGGCGGCGCTCCACCACAGCAAATATATGCTGAAGGGATGGTTTGTATAACGTCCTGGCTTCTAGACATCTCCCATCTCAGGTACACATCCAAAATTAGGTGCAACCCTGTCTCGCTGGAGCCCTTGTCCATGGTTTGACATATCTCGAACCAACAACTGCCGGCCCTGGCAGATCTAGCCATCAGGTCGGTGCAGAGATGCCTGTGTTCCTGCAGGAACGTTACCTGCAGCAATTCGCGTGCAGTAAGTCACTGGCGCGTAGAGCCCTGTACCGTGGTACTTCGAGGATACATGTACATTGCCCTACTTCTTCTGTCTTTTATTGCTCTTGTCGCTGACACTACTCAGAACGCTGGCACTTCTCTTGTGCGCGGCACCGCTGCTACCAGGACGCCCGTTCTTGTCGTTTTCATTGAGCAGTTCTGTTTCCTTGCTCGAGATGTCCGAGGCCTCAATAGTAGGGGCTGTTATTTCTGAGGCATCCTTGTTTGCATCTCCAGGTGCAGATGTGACGTCGCCATCTGCTTTCCCGACGGTCGTTTCAGTAGCAGCTCCTGCCTCTGAGTTGTTGCCGGTCCCTGTGTCCTGGTGTGTTGTATCCTTTTCGACTGTGGAGTCAAATTCAGGGGGAGCCATAGCCTTTTCCCGTTCTGCTTTTTTGGCCTGTTCAACTTTGATCTCGGCATCAAGCTTGTCCGATACCTTGCGGGCATCAAGCAGACTATTGACAGCCGCAAGGAGCTGTTCGTACTGATGTGTCGTAGCCGCGGTGGGCATGGCAAGTTTGTTAGGCACGTCCAGTTCGTTGAGAACATTTGTGATACGGTTCTGTTGTTGATTAGACTTGTGTGAGAACAGCTTATTGATTCTCTCGGTTCGGAAAGTCGGTCCAGAGCCCAATCGATCATGATGTGTCACACCGTACAATAGCTCTTCCTGTGTCGAAAGCTTACGGCGCTCCTGTTGTTGCTGTTGCTGACCCTTTTTGTTGTTCGAAGCTGTCGGTGTAGCGGCCGGTCCAGTAGAATCACGAGGCCCTGTGGACGCAGCTGTGCTTTCCCGCCTCCCAGCTTCTTGCGCTGCGGCGGCGGTAGCGGCGGTAGATGCAGCAGCCGCTGTTTGCGGTGGTGCGGTGCCAGAAGGGCTGGTACCATCGCCAGGCATCAACGACTTGCGTTTCTTGGACTTGTCGGCAGTCATAAGGTTTTGAAGAAGGTTCTGCAAGCCAGCAGAAGATTTGAAGGCATTGATATCAGTGTCCGCCCGAGGATAATCGAGGCGATTATACAACTCGCGACGCTCTTCGTTGAATCGCTCACTACGTGCCAGAATACGCTTAATCTCCAGCAAGAGCGATTCCTCTTCACGAGCTTCTTCGCGCGACCGGGTCAAGGCGTTGAGCGCAAACTCCTTTCTCAACTTCTCTTGCTGTGGATTGAAATGCGCCATGAGTTCATGCAGAGAGAATTCAGGCTGCGTCATGTACTGCACAGGCTTTTGCGCTGCCATCATCTTGGAAGCGACTTCGTAGTATCTTGCTTTGAGGTCTTCCAGAGAACGTGGCCGTGTTGTTGGAACGATGGCCTTGCTCTCATCACCGTCGGCATCAGCCTCTCCGTTCGTCGCGGGAGGATTCCATTCGTAGCGGTCCCAGATCAGAGGCCATCGAAGGTCAAAGTCGCGCGCTAACTGGAGCAAGTAATCCGTTTCCTCCTTGGTCCAGTCATTGTGCTGTAATGACTGCTGGTACTGGCCTTCGCTATACTGCGGGACTGAAACCTGTACGTTGTATTTTGCAAACGCGGAGTCCTCCGTTCCATCTCTAAATAGTTGTGGCTGTTCTCCTTGACTCGTCTGTTCCGGTGATACGTTGCTACCATCTTGCTTCTCATCCTTCCTCCTCCAGTGCCGCAAAGTGAAATCTGAATCGGTACGCGCCGAGTTTTTGAACGATCGCATCTCCCATCTCGCTGCAGGTTTGCGACTTGCAAAGCGACGCTTCTTGAAATGTGTAACTTCAGGGACAATAGCAATGGGGTTATCGCCCCCCAGATTGTGTACCTCACGGGCCAAACCCTTCAAGTTTGGCCTTGGTGCAGCAATCTTTTGCTTCTTGCTCGGCCTCAGACCTGATACGCCATCACCCAGGTTTAGCACATCGCGAACGTCGGAAGAGGTCATCTTGCAGGTTTGTCGTGGAGATAGGTTGTCAGAAAGAAAGAAGGGCAAGTGTAACTGGTCCAATAATCCGTTAAATTCGAGCTTCCATCACCAAGGTCATCAAATTCAAACACAGGGTCCACTCCTAACAATAATTATCGGTCAGTGTTTCGTTTATTGATGCTCTTCGTGGAGATCGAACCGCTGGTGTTGGGTTGACGCGTCTGGAAATTTGGGGTTGACTTGAATTAATTCGGAGCACGGAGTATGCTTGGGATTACATGGTGGGATGCGCCGCCTTTGCCCAGGATCAGAATCTGGAACGGATTGCGGTATCGGCACGTGACAGTGTTGGATCACCCCCTGGCCCAAAGCCGATCATTGAACGTGGCAGCTTCGCGGGCGCCAACGTCGAAGCAGAGCCAAAGGGGGGAACAGCTACAACAACTTCAAGCATTGGACTTTGTCACGTCATCAGATCGTTCTTTGTTCCCATCAACGGCACTTTCCTTCAAGGACCTACCAATAAACCGACCCGTGCAATTTCCCCAAGGACATCAGTCCTGTAGCCGTCGCCGTCATGAAATTCCTACTTCCTGTCTTGTCGCTCAGCGCCGCTGCGAATGCGCTGCACTTCTTCATCGACGGCACAACCCCCAGATGTTTTTACGAGGAGTTGCCCAAGGATACACTCGTCGTTGGACATTACACTGCTGAGGAGTGGGACGACCGAGTATCAGCTTGGGTAAAGCATGACGGTATCAGCATCTACATCAACGTCGACGTATGTTTTTCATGGACAGCTGTCCACAAGCATGTTGCACTGTCTCTCGGACTTTTACTAAGAGTAGCTCACAGGAAATATTCGACAACGATCACCGTGTCGTTTCTCAGCGCGGCGCTGCTTCTGGCCGCTTTACCTTCTCCGCCGCCGATGCTGGCGACCACAAGATCTGCTTCACCCCTTCGTCCAGCTCTGGCCGCACTTCGTGGCTCTCCGCCAAGAACCCCAATGGCGGCATCAAGTTGACTCTCGACTTGGTCATTGGTGAGACCAACCAAATCGAGAGCAGCGATAAGGGAAAGATCCAGGATATCACATCACGTGTCAAGGACCTCAACGCTCGTCTTGCTGATATCCGCAGAGAACAAGTATTCCAGCGTGTATGTGCCACCGTAAACATGTTTTTAATGAGAGCAGAAAACTGACTATGTGTGCACAGGAACGAGAGGCCGAGTTCCGAGATCAATCCGAGTCTACAAACGCCCGTGTCATTCGATGGATCATTATCCAGCTCATCGTGCTTGGCATCACCTGCACCTGGCAGCTTTCCCACCTTCGATCATTCTTCATCAAGCAGAAACTCACCTAGAGTGATTGGTCAATCATTTTTTGTTTACGAGTTGAGTCTTAGGCTTCGGTAGTCCAGAAGAGTCAACATGTCGTTTATTGGGTTGGGTGTCGATGGATTGCGTACCAGAAAAGTATAAAAGAGATCGTTGGGCACTCAAGCCACAGCGGGTAGGTCATCTTTCAATGAAGATGGCTGTGTAATGTTACATGCACATGATGATGTTTATTATATCGTTTACTCAAATGCATACTCGAAAGGGTGGAACTAAGGACTGTGATAAAGATGGCGACGCCTTTTTTCTTTTCCCATTATAAAATTGCCAAAAGAACGAGAACTCCCTATAGTGCTCTATCTTCGTTTCACAACAAATCACCAAGCCTGTAAACCTCAAACTCATCCCCACGCTAGATGATCTCTCCATCTACACCAGGCAAGACTGGGTGCCATCAGGCACACCGATGATGGCATTCGTCTCGTGAGCGATTACACAAAGTTATTATGGACAGCGTCATAAGAAAAAAGAGAAGAAACAACCCAAACAAACCCAAAAATGCTGCCCTGCACCGTCTCCTTGCGCCTTGCTGCGCTGCGCTGAAGATTAAACGTGGTTTTAGTATATTTCGTAATGGTTTGTCAGACAAGAGAAAGGAGTGCCCTCCGCCGTAGTCCCAAGCGAGATCTGCTTCCGCTCCAAGGGGTGTCATGCAAGTATATCGACTGTCAAGAACGGTTCGTAGGCGGCCAAAGGGCTCTATAATGCCGAGATGATGGGTTCGTGTTCGAAAACAGTGCGCTTCTGAAAGTGACCAAGATGCATGGACTTCGTTTGTGACTCGAACCAACTCGGTCGAGGTAAGCTCTACTGTACCTAGGCATCCATCACCTCATCCATCTATAAACTGGACTGAGCTTCAATTGGGCATTTCAACCATCAACCACAACCCGGGTCTGAATAAATTGGGCGATCCTCTTGAACCGGAGTCTGTCGACATAATACAGATCCTGATGCACAACGCCGCAGCAATGAAGAAACAAAGAAAATTCTTAGCCGTATACCAGAGTACGCTTAACCACAGCATAGGGTCTTCATCAACTTCTGGAAGCCACTGGGCTGAGGATTGGCCTGTTGGCCGCTAGCCTGGGCGGCCTGAGTCGCCTGACCTTGTTGGGACGTCCTCGGCTGCTGAGGCAGGTTCTGGGCACTGTTCTGGAACTGAGCCTGGGTCGAGCCAGTGGGCGTGGCCATGTCCCGAAGACCCCCAACCCCGCTCCCCCTCTGCGCTGACAAGGCGCCGGGGGCGCTTGGCCGATCTCTCTGCTTGCCCATCTGCTTGATCGGAGACGGAGGAGGGGGTTGCGCGGCGTTTAAACGGCCGACAGTAAGGTTTTGTGCTTGTTGGTGAGAGGTGGTATTCCCGGGACGGTGGCCGCTGTGCAGCTCCATCTGAGAGGGGCCAGGCCGCACGTTGGGGTTGTGGAGGTACGCGCCGCTGTGGTTCTTCGAATCCCATCCCTTTCCCGAATCCTTCGAAATCTTCATCCAGTCATACTCGCCATCCTCAACCTCGCCAGTGTTCTTAAGAGCCTGTGTGAAGAGCTCCCGGAGGTAATCGTAGTCAGGAGTGTCTTCGAAACCCAGATTTCGGACATACGTCAAATACTTGGAGAATTCCTCGGGGAAACCCTCACAGAGATCCTTTATAGCAGTTGTCTGCTTCTTCTCGCCAATCTTCTCATACTTCTGCTTGTTGGTGGCGGCCTTCAATCCCTGCCAAGGAAGACCACCTCGAAGAAAGTACAAGAAGACATGACCAAGAGCTTCGAGATCGTCTCGGCGGGACTGCTCACGGCCAAGATGGGTGTTGATACTCATGTATCGTGCAGTTCCAGAAAGGGACTTTCGCTCGCGGTATGGGATATGTTGCTTCGTCTTCGGGTCACGGTACTGCTTGGCCATGCCGAAGTCAACCACATGGATCACGCTGGAAGCTTTGGTGCCAGGGCGGCCAATAAGGAAGTTGTCGGGCTTGATATCGCGGTAAATGAGATTCTTCTCGTGAATGGTCTGAACCCTCGAAAGCATTTGTTTGGCAACCATGACAACCGTCTTAATCGAGAACCTTCGGCCACAGTGATCAAAAAGATCCTCAAGGGAAGGACCGAGCAAGTCGATCACGAGAATGTTGTGGAGACCCTCCTGGCCGAAGTAGTAAACATTCGGAATACCAGCTGAATCCGTATTAGCACATGCGAACTGCTTTGTTTGGGAACGGGTCTTCTCACGGCAGCCCACAAGGATCTTGTAAGTCCGGTACTCATCTCGCAGTTGGGGGGCATCACTCTTGCGAGGTTCCTAATGCCATGTCAGAAAAGCCAACACCATGGCAGCGGAGAAACGCTGGGCTACTGCTGTACTAACAAACTTGATAGCGACTTGTTGATTGTTAAGTAAATTGGTGCCTTCAAAAATAACACCAAACGATCCCTCTCCAATCTTCTTGCCAACTCGGTAGTGAACACCGACCACGTTGGATGATGACGAAGCCATTTAGGCGGCGAAGGCGGTCAGAGGACCACCGTTGCAATAGATCGAAACAGATGCCGGAAGGTCGGTCGTTTGGATAAGGGCGTAACTCGTGCTCAACGTCGAAACTGGTGCAATAAAACGATGCCTAACAAGGTGCGCGAGGCAGCGGTTAGTTTTGATGAAACTGATGATGGCGATGCAGCATGCACGCGAGTGTATGAAGAAGGAAAAGAAACGGAAGCTGTGGCGCTGCTCGCGGTTGGACGACTGAAGGATGAGGCGATGAATTGACCAAGTTGGGCTGTCCTGTTGGCATGGTACTGGGATGTTGATTGGAGGCGCGGTAAAATAGACACCTCCAGCACAGCCGCCAGCCGCAGTAGAACCCCCTAAAGGCGCCGCCGAGAAGATCCTTTTAGACGCAATGTATAAGAAATGAGGCGACGCAGCTATCAAGCGTTGCATACTCTCCAAGGATGCTGAAAGAGTTGGAATGCAACGGTTTGGCCAGAAAGAATTGGCAAAGTGCTGCACACAACAAGACGCTGCAGCCAACCCGATATCCACGGCTCGGGCGCTGTCTCCTTGTCGGAGGGACCACAACGCTGAACAGACCACCTCCAGGAAATCGAAGTCAAAATCAAATTGACTCACCTCAATTTAAAGAAGAGATGCCAAAAAAGAATAGAATCAGGCAGCTCAGAGGCGATCGATTCGAGTCGAAAGGAAAGGCGGTCGAAGGGGAAAGCCCCAAGAGAGATCGAAGGCGACGTCGGTGATGTTGATGGGGAGATCAAGTTTGGGAAAGGGGAAAAAGAAGCAAGAGATGGGACTGGGACGGGGAGAGAGTAGAAGCACCTGCCCCCGGGCCCCAAGCGCGGACCTGACCTGACCTGAGCCAACGAGAAGCCCAGGCCAGGCTAGCCCAGGCACCTCACCTCAAAGAAATCAGCGACAACCCCACTGCTAGGGAACCCCCGGCCCCCAGCCACAGGCATGGAAACGCTACAGAAACAAGCGAAGGGGCCTGAAAGCATACGCCAACCAGGAGTCGACAATCAATTTGGCTGCCAGCCCCGACTTCCAGAGGGTCTAGGCCAGACCAAGATCAGCCGGATTCAGTAGGTAAAGACTGTCCGTTGTTAAAGGCTCAAGGTTCAGCACTGTGATGTGAGCATCGTCTGGGCTCCTGCCCATATAATACTCAAGCATCATAGAGTAGAATATGTAGGTATTATCCTTAAACTCTTCAACAGTAGGTACTGAATAACACTGTGCAAGATTTGAATTAGGAGTTGTCTAAATCAACTCGAGTTTAGATTCTCTCCCAACCCTTCCCGTGAGTCTCTCTTGCAGCTCTAGTTCCCTTCCCTTGAGTCAATGGTATTGTTTCGCTCCCAAGCATGAAAAAGCAAAGATAGTCGCATCCAATCCTACCTCGAGTCGCAGGTCAAGAGACAATAGGCATGAAAAGTTTATTGCCAGCGACGCCTTGAGGACATCACCTGCACAATGCCAATGGGAATGACACGCAGCCGTCGACGTCAAGTTGTCGGTGAGTAGTTGTTCAAGCTCATGCGTCTTCACTTCAGAAGCAGATGCTTCAATGAGGCCTTGATAGAGATGTCTTGAGGACTGGTCACCGAAACATTTACACCATCCGCTCTTGCAACAACAAAAGCCTTTCGATTTGAACTCATCACGACATTCGTCCCATACAACTCCCTACCGCTCCGGGCGTCCGTCCGTCTGTGCTCTTACAGCAGAATGAATGAAAGGACTTGACTCGGCGCTGGCCACTAGACAGTGGAGTACTCGGGATGCCCCAACGGCAGAGCCGGGGTACAAAACTCTACCTTGGCCGAAGGGCAATTTCCCTGCCTCTTGTCAGGTACTGCCTGGTACCTCGCTTTAACATTGGCTATCCATCATCTGGTCTGTGATTTTATCGACATGGGTTTGGATGTTGAGATTCAAGGTTCTTGTCGGCGAGAAACTGCTTCTGGCCTTTGTCACTCAAGGCCCTGCAGCCGGTCAATAAACGAAGTCCAATTTCGAGCATGGTCAGGTAGCGAATAGATCGACGACTTGTGCATGGGGAGCTTGTGCATCCTTGTGTATGCGTACATATGGACATGTGCTTCTACGTGTGTGCTTGGCACTATTTCGTGTATGTACAACACAAGGCAAGACTCCTCGTTGCATCGCATCAACAAAATGCCGCGCTTCTACTAATGCCCTTGACCGCAAGATCCGACATCCTCGAATATGTGCCTAGTGGATATCAAGGTTCAAGCTTTGGGGGTGTTCATTCGTTTGAGATTCTTCTCTCCTGCTATTACAGTCCAGTCTAGCGATTCATTCGACCGTTCTCCCTGCCAAAGGGTACTGTTAGTGTACATTGTGAAGAAAAGCATGCATCCACGACAGGACGCAACAAGCCACACCAAGAGTTCAGACGTTGCTAGCGCCCGTCTATCACTGGACTGACCCATGGCACTTGGCTCATGGTGGAATAGTTCCGTTGCCCATCCATCCGGTCCAAATTCCCAATCCTTATTTCCAGTCTTATTTTGCCTCACTTCATTTATCGTATACGAAGCAATAGACTCTGTATAAAATGTATCTTTGGAGTGTTCTGTAGAGAATTGGTGTTCTGGGCATTTGTGTCCATGTTCCACCATGTGATTCTCCAGCAAGGTCTCAATCGTGAGATTAAATATTCAATAAGTCACCACAAAATGCATAATGCAAGTTTGCTAAGCTACCCCAGTCCCAACAGAGCAACTGGCCTAGAAGAGAGATATCTTGACCAGGGGTCCCCGCTAGAAGCGGCTCTAATTCTTCCCTTGTTATGCCCTGTCGGCCTGTCCTCGTCAACTCGGATCTCAACATAATATGGAGTACATTCGCCTCCCTTTTCTCCTGTGTCGTGTCCCTTGCTGCGCTATCAATCTGTTGTAGTCTGTCAGCTGTATCCGTAATTTTTCAGTAATTGCAGGTTTCTTACGAGTCAACACTCGCCACAGTTGCCAGCACACAATCGCTGCGCGCGTAAATCTTCGCCACACCGAGCTCATTCAACGGCCCCCTGGGCGCTCAGTCGAGTGAATTATGTTCTAGTCAGTATTGCTTTACGTGAAACCGCAGTTCGTTGCCTTGACTTCAAGTAACCAAATCCTCTTGCTATGTTCCCGGGCAATGATGGCATGCTACATCATAGCATAGCCAATTTGCCAGCTTGCAATATGAACCACATCGTGTTACGTGCTTGAAGCTAGGTTCGCCTCTTGAAGCCGTTGCCTGGTCAGTGTCACGACGTCAGTAACTACTTCATGCCCATGATAGTTTGAGTGCCAGACTAGGTCCTAAGTATGGCGTTGGCATTCCACTCAGAATGCAAAACCTGGGTTTTGAAATTAAAGAACCTCGTCATAAGTGATGTTCCCTGTTTCCAGCGATCTAATTAATGTCTTCTGCTCTCTGCGAGAAACAGTCGTATCACTCGTCACTCGGAGATTTGGTTTCCTCTTCCCTGCGAAATCTCCGAAATGCCAACCTAGCGTTAACAAGACATGTATAAATTCGGTTTGGTCCAATTAGAAGCTAAATGTTCACTGTCGTTCGTACTTTCAGCTCAAGATCAGCCAATGACAATCTCGAACGTGGTAAATTCATTCATTCTTGCCAGTACAAAGCTTTATTTCGCTGATTTCCGTTGTCACTTTGGGTTTGCTTGAGGCATTCGTATGCCATAAACCGTATCATTTGTCTCATCGGTCACTACCATCGAATCAAAGTATGAACAAGGATGTGACACCACTGTGCTCGGTTTGTAGTATTGCCGAGTTAATCCAGGAAGTTTAGTCTTGGGGTTCTTAACTTGTCGTGTAAGAGCTGGGTTTCACGAAATAACATCTGGTCTGGCATCAGGTTCTAGACCCCTATTTCGGATGTAATAAACTCCGTTCTATGCCAATGCCCAAGCCCCAAGGTCAGTTTTCGGCTACCAATACATTAGTAGCAAAGGATGTCTATTGCTGTCGTAATGATGGGAGGTATTTTTTAGTAGTATAGGGTAACTATGGTGAGTACCTGGTTGATTAGCATGAGCCAACAGCGATGTCTAACGTTATGAGGAACCAATATATGTATTGTTGGAGGGATGAGATAATCTATCAGTAGTCTCAATTGTTGAGGAACTGCTGTGCCTGTGTTGTTTGTTGTCGCATGCTTCGAGGTATCGGCTCCGACTCTCTATGAAATTGAGTTCACAATCAACCATCAAAAAGAAACCATGGTAAAGGATACCCCGCGTGAAACAGCTGTCAGAAATAGGAAGGACAGTCGGCAGTATCGGTCTACCTAAAAGGGTTGTAGCTTGATTACTGATGACATGACAAAAAGCTCTAAATCTCGCCAAAGACGCAAGATGAGCTTGCACTGACACAGAAAACTGCAGCACTATCACTGTATACCACAATCAGCTCTTCCCTCTAGAGCCTAACCATCAAGTCATAGTCACGGCAATGGCTAAGCCAGAAGACATCCCCGAGATGCAGTACCGCTTCCTGGGCCGCTCAGGTCTTCAGGTGTCTGCAATCTCTCTCGGAGGATGGCTGACATACGGTGGCCACATTGATAAAGGTTAGTATTTAAAGGGACAGACTCAATGAGATATTGACTGACTAGCTCTACAGAACGTACATTTGAATGCATGAAGGCCGCCTATGACTGCGGTGTCAACTTCTTTGACTGTGCCGAAGAATACTCCAATGGTGAATCCGAGATTGTCATGGGTGAGGCTATCAAGAAGTTCGGTTGGAAACGAAATGATCTGGTAGTCTCTACCAAGGTAACCCGCCATACTTCATACTTGTGCCATAGATGCATGATTTATCATGTAACGATGCTAAGAAATCCCGTATAGCTCTACTGGGGAGGAGCATTTGGAGACAACCCCGTCAACAACAAGGGACTTTCGAGAAAGCACATTGTCGAGGGGATTAACGGTGCTCTCAAGCGGTTGGATCTCGAGTATGTCGATCTCATTTACGCGCACAGGCCTGATCGTCGAACGCCCATGGAAGAGATCGTTCGTGCGTTCAATCACATTATAGATCAAGGAAAGGTAAGCCCGACCATTTCACCTATGATGACTGGCTGTATCACACGGACTGACTTGGCTGACAGGCGTTCTACTGGGGAACTTCGATGTGGAATGCCGATGAGATCGCACAGGCGTGGCGATATGCAGACAAACTGGGTCTGATAGGCCCAATTATGGAGCAACCCGCCTATAACATGCTGGATCGAGTCAAGGTAGAGCAGGAATATGCCCACTTGTATCGTGAAGTTGGCCTTGGTCTGACTGTATTCTCACCTATGCGCCAAGGCATCCTGTCTGGAAAATACAGTGATGGCATTCCTGGTGACTCTCGCTTTGCCAACGAAGAGATCAAGTGGGTTAATGGTTTCTGGAAGCAAACAGGGAAAGATACCTGGACGGCTATTATTGAGCAGGTCAAGCAACTGAAGCCTATTGCGGACAGACTTGGTCTCAAACAGAGTCAACTCGCCTTAGCCTGGGTACTAAGCAATAAGAATGTCAGCTCTGCTATAACGGGCGCTAGCAGTCCTGAGCAGGTGTATGAGAACGTCAGAGCTGTGGCTGCTGTCAAAAAGTTGACTCCGGAGATTTTGGAGGAGATTGATGTGATTCTCAACAACAAACCACCTGAGGTTGTAGAGCGGTTTTAAATAACTCGACTTGGCCATGGCGATAATATGCGCGATGGCCGTGCTCATAAATTGGAACATATATTATTTCTCATAAGAAATGATTTAAATCTCAGTTGAGTTTATCTATCTATGTATGTACGTAACGGCAGAGAGATCGAACAATATCAACTCACGGCGTCTGACAAATCAGCGTCAGCCGAGGTTACATCTCGGTTCTCTGCAAAGAATGACTTGCAGCTGGACCGCTCCTTGTACATAACCCAATTGTCATCGAATCTTAAAGCTCGAGTTTACAGCACTATATCGGATTGTCGAAATGAGCTCTTCACAGCTTCTCAACCGTTTCCCTTGGGCGAAGAGTCCCCTCATCAGCAATGCGCCCATGCTCGGCATTGCTACGCCTCTCATGGCGGCTGAGGTTACAAAAGCTGGCGGCCTTGGTATTCTCACTCCAAAATATGTGATTCAAACCATTCTAAGCTGGCCTGACATTCAACGACAGGATTCCTCCCCTCGTTGGCATACATTGAACCAAACTCGGAGCACATCAATAGACTTATTGGCCACTTTGATGAAGTCCGGGAACTTCTGGGAACCGATCAGCCTTCTGATGGGCCACTCCGTGTCGGGGCTAGCTTCATAACAAGTCATAGCTCCTTGAGCTACTTTGAGGAGACGGCTCTGCCTCTTATAGCCAAGTATCGTCCTGCTGCAATATGGTTGTTTGCTCCAGATGGAGACCTTAGGCCTCATAGCAAGATAATCCCTAGCCTCAAGGCTCTGGGTCATCCTCCGATTGTGTTTGTCCAGGTTGGCAATGTTGCTGCAGCGCGAGAGGCAGTCCAAGACGGTGCGGATGTGCTCGTGACTCAGGGTGTAGATGCTGGAGGCCACCAGTTTCGTCAAGGATCCGGCATTGTGAGCTTGGTACCTGAAGTTAGAGATATTCTGGATAGAGAGTTTCCTGGCCGACCAATAAGCATCGTGGCTGCAGGAGGTATTGCTGATGGGCGAGGTGTTGCAGGAGCATTGGCTCTGGGTGAGTACCATTAGTTGACACCATTGTTTATAAAGACAGACTTATGAGATATAGGTGCCGAGGGTGTTGTTATGGGAACAAAAGTAAGTGAGAACTGGAACGGTCCGTGTTGCCTATTAGGCTAATTTGCAGTTCACTATTGCGCCCGAATCAAACTATCCTGAGATACGAAAGAAGAAAGTCCTTGAGGCTGTGGATGGTGGCGTGTCAACTTTTAAGTATGGTTACGCTCTGCCCTAGAGAATGAGCCGATAATTGATATGATTCAGGTCCACATTCAATGACAGGATAGTCAACAGTCCTCTTTGGGGGCCCCTCTACGACGGACGTGCCATTGTTGGCCCTGTCCATGAGAAGTTCCTCGCGGGAGCAAGCCTGGAAGAATGTCAACGGAGCCTCAAAGAGGATTACTCAGAGGAGGAGGCTCGCTATCTCGTTAATACCTGGGCGTGAGTAGTCCGTGCCTTGCAAATGTGTGTTTAAACTAACATGAGCAGCGGAACTGGTGTTGGGCTTATCAATAAGGTCCAACCTACAGGAGAGATTGTTCGTGAAGTACGCGAACAGGCTCGGCGTGAGCTTCAAAGAGCGGCCGGTTTCGTTTAGTACAGGGACTTAGAAGGATATATTTTCCGCTGAGCCATCTAGACAATTGAGGACATATGGGTTGTCCCATTGTATAAAATGATAAATTGACATTGACGCAAATACTCTATACATTCGCACCCGGGTGGTGCGGAGCGATTAGTGATAAGCAAGTTGATATCATACAAAAAGAAATAAAAATTCTATCCAGACGTCAGAAAAGCACGCTTCAACTACAGCTTGGCCTTGTCCTGAGCCTTCTTAAGCACAGGGTCAAGCTTGGTCGCCTTCATAACGTTGCCCTTAATCTTGAGCTTGCCGCCCATGAAGAGACGCTGAGCGTTGGCCTTGCCAGCAACGAGCTTGCCAAAATTCTCCTCGGAGAGGATGAGTGTGACTGGAGGCATCTTGGTCAGTCTGTATGTTCCGAGTGCGCCGGAGCGCGTCAGAGTCGCGACGTACCATCAGGCTTTGCGCCGGTGCCGGTCCCGACCTTGCCGGTTTCCTTGAGGTCGATGTGCCAGCTGGCCTCATCACCGCTCGCGTTCTTGAGGGTGAAGGCATAGACGCCGTTGCCCTGCTTGATGGCATCCTTGCGATCGGCATCACTGGCGTTGATAGCCGCTTGGATGGCGTCGAAGGCGGCTGAGGCGGGGAACTTGTCTGTGGCTGGCAGTCAGTTTCCCGTGGTCTTCAAGGCGAGGAACTGGGAAAGAGAGAGCAGCTTGTGTTCTCTGAACGCTGATCTTGATGGGGTGGCTTGTCCTGACGTACCGTTCTTGAGAGACATGGCTGCGATTGAGGGTTTGGATGGATTTACAGGAGATTGACGTATGAAAAAGATAGAGAAAAGCGAGGAAATCGTGGGGGAATCGGCAGAGGTTTTTAAACGCGACCGATAGTCGTGGATGGATTGAAGTTGCAAAGAATCTGGGGGCGCGCTGCAACGTTAAGTGATATTGCATGTGATGTGAACCTCGGCGGATCTGCCATGAGATCATCCACATGTCTTCTCCCCCACAAACTGCTTCACACAATGGGTTTAGACTACACGCGGGGGTAGCTCCGAAACACTCAATGGCCGAGTCAGTCATCGGCAGAAGGTGACCACGTGCTTCTTGCCAATTCCATCCCATCCAAGCCCATTGATCAACCATGTCACAACCGACCAACTCGGAACCTAGACTCCATCTGTGGCTCAAATATGTGCGTGGGTTATGAGGCTGACATGGACGGAACCCAAGGTCAGCTTATTATGGCATGCTTTTCAGAATGATACTTAAATCCATATACTACAGATCTATATGTCCTTTCGACTATACGTCATGGGCGTATTGTCGACTTGGCCACCCACCAGCCAAGATACTGTTGGCGGTTTCAACCAAGTCGTTCCAAACAGCTGGGAACAGTCACTCAAAAGTGTATGATTAAGTAGTTTATATTTACACACGAGAACATAATTGACCGCTCGCTTTTGTCTTCTGTATTGTTCCTAACTTCATATGCTACAGTACATCTTATAGTTGCCATTCAGGCACGCCAAAATCTCTATGCTGAGGCCAATTCTCTGGTCTGGTTCCAGTGTTAGTCGTGCTTGGTGAAGACGGACGCATACTCATGAGATGCACATACCTGGTCAGGAACAATACTGCCATACGTCGTCTCCTTTCGTCGATATCGTCAGAGGCTGTCAAACGCAGCCAGTCGCCGAGCCACCCCCGTAACTCAGTCTCGCTTTTCCCGAGTGTATCAATGCCTCGTTCTGCGCATGCAATTCTAAGTTCCTCGTAGTGCAGTCCCATGGGTCCACCATCCTCGACGATGTTTCTGTCATCACCTTCTAGATACGCCATACGATATCGTCCCTTGGCCTGCCACATGCCTGGTGGTAGGAAGCCTAGGCGGTCCCAGATTGCACCGCTCAGATGCAAGCTCTTGAGGACGTGAGACCGAGCGATTGCCTGGGTGACGCGCGGGCTAAGGACACCATGAGGATGTCTCGCTTCCAACTCATCGAAAGCAGCCTTGCGACGTTGCTCAGCCTTTTCAAGCGCCGTGAAGATCTGAGTTGGTATCCTGCAAGGGTACGGCACTACACTGTCGACGTAGGCAACAACCAAAACAGTGAATTCCCCAATGACAATCAACATAAGCCCGAACAGAGGAAGTCTGATCATATCATGTCGTACCCTCCAGAGAAGCACCCAATCTGCTCTGGAAAACGTCTTTGGGACGTAGTGCGGTCTGAATATCGAGGGCCGGTCATCGACTGGAGTTCGCTGAAGTTTCTCGCGGAGGAGACGTCGGCTCGTCCAGACATTTTTTATGCCCCCTTTGTAGAATTTTAGATATCCCTTTCCCAGCTCGAAGTAGTATTTTATCGGCGATTCAAAGTCTCGGCGTCGAGGCAGCGTCAGCGGTGGTGGTCGCGTGACATCGGGAGGGTTGACCAGCGGATTCAAGGTCTTTGGACCGTCATTGTGGATGGGACGTGACGGTATTCGTAGCAAAGCTGGCGATTGTGCAAAGGATATGGTCGCCAAGAGTGGCCAATGGCGTGTGTTCTGACTGCGCCCACAGAGTCGCCATGTTGCTCGAGAGCTCATGGTCAAGGAGTTTGTGGTTGAGACAAGTCTATGCTGGGGATGGGCCCTGGCGGCCAAGAGTCGGAAATTCCAAAATGCACTGCGTCATTGACCAGGCTGTTGTTTGACGTCGGCGAATTTGGCTTTCTTCTCTTAGGTCCTATCGATTTTCAGGAACCATCATAAAAGAGAATCCGCTTGCAGTTTTTTATTGGCTAGCCTAAAGTCGGGAATTTGTAATTTTGTCCTGGTATTGTATATAATAGACTTCATTTGGTTCTTGTCCCCTATTTCTTTGTACTCAAATGGTGTCACTTTGTTCCATGAGTGCAGCTTGCGTATCAATTCACAGACAACCTGAATACTATATATTCTCAACCAAACATAATTCTTACATCATGGTAAACAACGATCAGTAAATCACTTTCTTGACTTTTCATCACACGATTTACACTTATGGGTTTACTTTGGGATCATCTTCCCCGGCTCAACAACCCGACTACCCTGAAGAAAGTGTCTCACAGCATTGAAGATGGAATAAAATTTCTCATAATAAGGGAAAATCTGACTTCCTTGAAAAGCATGGCTCGAGTGCAGCCTTAGGAAAGCTGAAGAGTGCCATCAGAGTTTATAAGACAATAGATCGGCAGACGCTTGTATTATCGGAGAGTTTGAACCAGCCACCATATCCGTAATGCCTACCCAATTATTGCAACTTCAGCTTCGCCCTTCAACATGCCTCTTATGACCTGACTACTGGGTCTATCGGGCCCTAATTTTCGCCTATCAGATCTAATGGAACATCATGATGAGGTTGTTTGATGTCTTTCAGTTGGCGTCCCGCCCCAGATACAACTGCAACTATATCCTGGGTTTTATCCATTAAGTTTATATCTGAGTATATAGCTACACAACGTATCAGACGTGGTAATATGTGACATTTAACTAAGGCTTATTGTCGAACTGCGATTTTGTTGGTTGAATTGCTGGCATCAAAGCCGCTAAAATGACACACACATTTTAGCGGGGAGTATCAAATTCATCCTGGCGATCAAGTCCCGTCAACTCCACCGAGTCTCTAATTATCAACTTCGAAATTTCTTCTAGACTATATTCATATATATTATCGAATCCCCCAAACCTGCATTGATCCGTAGTATCCCGTGGGGAGGAAGTTATCCGAAGGTTTCAGAGGGCAAGATGGTTTGTTCAGACTTAAGTCTTTTTATTTCTATTTTTTTTATTGGTTAAGCATGGACACGTCGTAAACTGATTTTGCTCTTGCAGGTTCACGCTGATGCATCAAACTTTGCCGACGGCATAACAAAGGAGGACGCCTATGAGCAAGTGCTCTGGCAGGTCGAGGGCCTGATCACTGACCAGCGTAACTGGGTTCGTCAAAC
The DNA here is from genome assembly GCA_012932015.1 of Fusarium acutatum. Lineage (NCBI taxonomy): Eukaryota > Fungi > Ascomycota > Sordariomycetes > Hypocreales > Nectriaceae > Fusarium > Fusarium acutatum. The sequence continues at coordinate 50,258 of JAADJF010000030.1, forward strand.
AATCTCGGTCGCCGGAACTATTGACTTACCCTCTAACCCATTCTTGTAATAGGTCTGGTATGGAGATTAAGAGCTCACTGGTCCAGGCCACCGTTAACAGTTCAACAGTAATCTCTCCAATGCTGCTTCCCTATTGTGGCATGCATATAAATCTTTGGAATCACCGAGCAAGGATGTGAACTGGGCTGGTATGTCACAACCCCCAAGTCCCAGACACAAGCAGTAACGACGACATGTTGTGTTCAACTACAGGCTTTTACGTCCTTGACAAATCATCTCAAGATCTGCAGCTCATTCTGGGGCCCTTCCAGGGAAAGGTTGCCTGCCAGACCATCAAGTTCGGCAAAGGTGTTTGCGGAGCAGCGGCAGCGACCCAAGAGACACAACTAGTCCGAGACGTGGAGGAGTTTCCGGGACATATTGCTTGTGATGGAGACAGCAAAAGTGAGATCGTCGTGCCTATTGTGGTTACCCAGGACGATGGTTCGAAGAAGCTGGTGGCTATCATCGACATCGACTGCGCTGAGCTGAACGGGTTTGACGAGGTTGACAAGGCCCATCTCGAGCAACTGGCAGCTCTTCTTGCCAAGAGCTGTGACTGGTAGCGATATTATACAAAAGTAACAAGATAGAACTACCAACGCCAAAATTGTGCTGGATTATTCGTAGATGTTCCTTCTCCCTGTTTAGAATTGAGTTTGTGTTGATTTGCGCTGCAGAGGTAGCGTTCGAGCCGTCATCATCGCTAACAATACTGTTGTTAACCCAATTCTGTTTCTTACCCACTTATATCAGAAACGGAGATATGGCGTAGTGGTGGAAGACAAAAACATTAGAGCGCTACGGCATGACATATGCCTCTTGCGTGAAACATGGGCATGCTGCCGCCGGCGTAATTGGAGTGATGGCTTTACTACGTACTCTGTAGTAGTGCAGGAATTCATACTCAAGACAGTAGGGGTGTGACACTATGTGGTTATCTCCCATGGCAACAGGGTCCCTTTAACGCCGCAAACATTCTGCGACATCAAACCCGATCCGGTATCATGATGATGAAAGGCTGAAATAAGTTGTTTCTAGCAAATTCAGCCAGCCAAGGAACAGGATGATGCAGAGTCTAAGTTAGTGGCATCAGTCAGTGGGTCAATCGGTAGAGCCGATCTCGCCAAGGACATTGTTCCAATTGGGACTCGAAGAGGTTGAGGACCGTTATTCCAACATCCAGCAAGGACCAACTAATGAAAGAGTGACATGCTCGTGAAGAGCAGGGGTCTTTCAACGTCCAGCCCATTATCCCGGTTCTGCTTTTGGGTTTAAGGGCGCCTCAGCAGTTTGCCCTTGGGCCCGCAGTCTAGATGGGCCTCTGGAGCGCACGATCATGCTTTCATAAGGTCCTGAGGTTGGTTCCTGTTTGCTTGAGCGGGATTACTCGATTTGCAAAATCGATACGGTAACCGATCTTGGTAGGAAAAACCAAACAACCAAGGCCGTACCCATCATGGTCTGAGCACTTAACCAAGGGATGTCAGGAGATTCATCATCATTGTTTAACTATGTAAGAAAATGGAATGAATCGAGCGAGTGGAACGTCAACGTCAGCCTACGGCTTGGCAATCGCGAGTCCGAGGGAGTCTGTATCTGGAGGATTGGATGTACGCATAACTGTGTGGCTGTGACCATGACTTCGCCAAACACGCGCGTACCATTTCCATTTTCTACATATTCCCGAATGTGGTGTGGTGAACGAGGAAAAGGCAGTGCAGCCATTGGAGGATCATGAGTTCAGCTCGAATGGTCTCTCTTAGGGCGAGGCGAGCTAGGCAACGTATTCAGTTGAAACCATTGGGTCTGCCCGTCTTCGTGCCTGTTCCTGAATTGTCCAAGGGACGGGAGCCACTTCACCTCAGTCATTCCGTCCCTGAATCATCCATGATCCCCTGAATCGGATGAGAGCGGGAGGTCGGAAGAGACATCGACATCGGCATCGACTTGGACCGCCAAGACCGCATTGCATTGCATTGATACCTGTAGACTCTGCCCTATCATGACACGACCTCACCGTCTCTGCTTGCCATCCGCCATCCAATTGTCACTATCAACAACTGCCAAGGACCCAATCCCCTGGACGCGCCAAAACTTTAGAACTCCCCTGTTAATCTGGGCATAGATTCCCTGTAAATCCCCCAGAAGTGTTTGGCGAATAAGCGGCTCTAGGGGTAGATTCATCCCCTGCAGCAGTTGCACCAGCCTCCCCGTTTCCAGCCCAAGCCCAGCCTCCCGTCAGAGGCTCCACTCGAATTGTTCCACAGAGCCCCACTGGACTACCGCTTTCGGCCCCCAACCACACGCAAGCCAGACGTATACAACGTCTTGATATCCTGCTTCATCGCGTTCCTGTTCATTTGTCACAGAGAGAGAAGATTTCTTCCTTCTCTTGCTCTCAACACACACTCTCTTGATCCCCAAGGGCTTACTAACCTCACAGCTTCTCTACAATATTCTGGATTGCTCAGGCTCTCAAGAGCAATTCGGTTTGGTGCGGTTTCCAGTCGCGAGCAGCTCTCTCTCTTTCTATCATTCCGTCATCGCTCTAGCTGCATTACTCGGCCTGTTTTGTTTTCCAGTCTTGACTCGATTAATATCATACCCAACCCAAACACTCCGGAGCGGAAAGTTCACTATTCGAAAGTTTAATTCCACCTCATTCTCGAATTTCTTCTAGTCTCGCCTGGTTCTGTCAGTCAACGCCTTCTGGTCCGTTTCAAACCTTACCCTTCGCATCCTCAACTCTTTATTTGCTGGTCTTTCCAATATCTTTGTTCGATTCGATTTCTCTACCAGGCGTCGCCTTTGCTTTGCGCTAGTCCATTAGTCGTTCCTGACACCAACCCCTACCAACTTTGGAGCTACCCAAATCGAGCTATCTTTGGTCAATAGCAGCAATTGTTCATGTAAACAAACCTGGCCTGGATTTAGCAACCACCTCATTCTTTAACCCTCCCACTGCTTTCTCGCTCGGGCGCTGGTGCGTATAGCTGTAATGGCAGCCAAGGTCAAGAATCTTATGAGCGCAGCACACACTGCGGGCATCTTTGCCGACATTGCGGTGGACGGCCCTGAGATTGGAACCCTGGTCGCTATCGTCGATCGGGCCAAGAACTTGCCGAATCGCAAGACGATCGGGAAGCAGGACCCTTACTGCGCAGCCAGATTAGGAAAGGAAGCCAGAAAGACAACGACAGATGTCAGAGGTGGACAAACACCAAAATGGTAAGATCTAGCAGCACCCGCGGAGCTAATCGAAGGCAAGTTGAGACTAATCGGTGCAATAGGGATCAAGAACTTCGTTTCACAGTCCATGACTGCCCGGATTACTACCAACTCAAGCTATCCATCTTCACAGACGATAAGCGGACAGACCTGATTGGAGAGTCCTGGATAGACCTCAGAGGAATCATTGTGCCTGGGGGCGGCCAAAATGACTTTTGGCAAACATTAACTTGCAAAGGCAAATATGCTGGAGAGATTCGCGTTGAAATCACTTTCTACGATACTCGACCAAAGCCAGACAAGCCCGCACCGAAACAAAAGCAGATTGCACCCAGCGAACCCGACCAGGGATCTGTTAAGCAAAGAACGCCCGTTAAGAGACGTCCTTTGCCTTCCGATCCTGTTACTGGTGAGGCTCCGGCTGTGACTCCTCCAGCCCCTGTTCCAGCTCCAACAACAGCACCCCAGCCAGCTCCCTTAGCGGCGCCTACAGCAACACCCAATGGTCCTGATCACCGCACGCCTGTACGAACTCACGGCAAACAAGCCTCACACTCAGGAAGCTTTGTCCCAACACAATCTCCTTTGCAAGCTGTCGAGTACAACACACCGCCGTCACACTCATCGCGCCGTCACACGGAGCAATATCCCCCATCTCCACACGGGTCTGTCCCACAGGAGTATATGACACCAAATCGCGAGGCACCCCGCCAGTCGCGGAGGTCGATGGTTCCTTATGAGGGAGCTCACCAGCAGTACGATAAGCGGGAGTATAGCTCAAGATACACACCACAACAGGAGCTGATGGACCCTCGAGTTCAATACTCCCCTCAACCAGATCAGATGGATCCTCGAGGCCATTACTCTCCCCAACAGGACCCCTATCAGCAGCCTCCGCCACTGTCAGATGATCTCAGGCAGTACTCGCCAGTAGAGAATGAACGTCCTCCACCACCACCCGCCCACAGAAGCAGACACAACAGCGCAGGCCAGGAACTTGTGCCGAGAGGAATCTTCGATACGTCACCAAACAAGATGCCACAGATGAGACATGACGTTTTGAGACATGAAGCTCAGAGACAGTCAATGGTGGCTTATCCTGGACGCCCGGCATTTCGGGCATATGATTCAGCCCCTGCCGCCAATCAATCCACCCCGCCAAACACAAACAGCTATGATGCCTTGCCGAGACATAGCTCTTATGACGCCAGTTATGATCCCCATTACAGATCTATGCAGCCCACAGTTGAGGATGTCCCTGAAGCCTCAGGTCCGCCTGGTCAGAACTTTGCCCAAAATGGCTCACAGTTCCAGCGTTCCGATGAGCTTTGCTTCGATGACAACCCCAGCCCTGCGCCTCTCGTCCTGCGACGATCTCCTGTTCCTGCTCCGGCCCCATTCCGGGACGATTACTCGCCATCGCACGCCCCCCAAGATTACCACAACCCTGAGGACTGGCAGGTGACAGTGTCACCATCTCATGGCCGAGGTTATTCAAGAAACGCCGCGGATAATTCCTATTATCCCCAGAATGGCCAAGGTCATTACCAAGGTCACTCAACTGACATGACTGTCGCGCATAGGCAAAGCCCACACAACTATGCCCCGCCGCCTCTCCCAGCAGCTCTCGTGCCAGGTTTGGATGCAAACCAGTCTCAGGAATTGACGGATCTCATATATGAGGACCGCCGACATGACCGAAGGCAGCATTCTCAGAGCATGTCTAGTATGCACACGCCTCCTCGAGGACGCCCAAGGAACGAGTCGTTCCAAGAATATAACCAGCCGCCACCCGAGCATGCCTATGCTGTTCAGCCGTACAACCGGCGGGCAATCACTTACAACCCGCCGGAGCAACAAATTGTAAAGCCTCGAGCCATATCGCCCGATCCACGCACAAGCCCCAACACACAGCACAGGATCAAGCGTAAATCGGTCAGTCCTGCGCCACCGCTCGAAGATCAGAGGAGAAAGTCAGATATTCCTTTTGGACCAGACTCGTATGATGCATTGAACCCCAGTCTTGTTTCGTCCAAAGACGGAGCAAGCCCATCACCGGATTTCTTGGACGAGGAGCCAAAGAAAATCATCACATACGACGGACGGGAGATTGATCCTTCTGACCATCTTCCTATGGAGACATGGGCCCCTGAACCGGAGAAGAAGCAACCGGAGTCTACCCCGACCGAAACACGCTCGCGACCTCCGTTATCAGGGGCACAACCAATGCCTCCAAGCACTCGAAGGCCACCTCGTAGTGGGCGTCATTCGATGTCCGCCGTCAACCCATCTTATTCATTCTCCGACGAACCACGCACACCCCCACAGGCCGGTCGCACCCGTCTTCAGAAGCGCACTAACCGCACTTCGGCTGGCAACTCCCCAGCAGCGTCTAGTCCGCTGGCTCCAATTTCTAAGGATAATTACCAGGAGAGGGCTCCATACGGAAATGCTTCGCTTCGCGGCCTACCCCGTGCAGGAACCTGGGACTTTGAAGACGAGAATCGGGGTGCATATGGTGGTCCTCCCATTCCAGCAAAGATCCCTCTGCCCATGATGAGCGGTGCCAACGGCACAGGGCAGGAGTTAGCATTAGTGCAGGAGATGCAGCGAATTGATATTGGGACAGGCAGGTCCCGACGCAGGGGAGGATACTAAATCAACGAAGGTAACGAGACCTAGAGGGAATGTATAATATTATATCCACGGTAGTACTGATTTCGGCGTTGGAATAAGGCAACATTTGGGAGGATGCGTAAGGTAATGGAGTTTTATGCATTCATATTAAGAAAATTGTTCAGAATTAGAAACCAATTCTCATCTATATACCATTAGATTTATTTCATTCAACGGCCACCAAGCACAAGGACTAGACTACGTGATATGACAAAGGATCTAATGATGAAACCCTTGTAGAAGCTCTGTACAAACACCTCAGAGTACCCAAGGTAATATATATAATACCTTTAGTTACCTAATTACGTTCCCTCTTAGTTGACATCGTATCTCCTTTAGATGTGCTCGAGTTTTTTTTGTCAGGAGATAATCGCAAGAAAATTGTATGGGTCCACAGGCAGTGGAGCTCATGCTAAACAATGCTAACCTCCAAGAGTTAGTGCTCCACCTAAAGTCACTAAGTACCTAGGTACCTACCTTGGCCATCAGAATTTCTTTATCTTATCAGGCTCTGAAAAAAAATCATGGCGACCTTCAAGGCAGTTGAATTCTAAACACCACCACTGTGAAAGCCCATCATCGCGATACTCGACAATGGCTGCTCAGGTGGGACCTCTGCCACAGCTTAAGCTGCCTTCGGGCCCTACGCCAATCACTGCGGAACAACGATACTGGAAGACCTTTAAGAACCAGCTTCTGATTCCATCACCAACTTCGTATCCCGTCGTTCACATCTCGGCCAATAACGATTCTTTCGCAGTCACCACAGGTACACGCATTCAGATCTACTCGAATCGAACGCGAAAACTTCAGAAGACTATTACACGCTTCGGCGACGTTGCACGTAGCGGTGAGATCAGGAAAGATGGAAGGGTACTGGCGGCTGGTGATGATACGGGAAAGATTCAGGTCTTCGATGTCAATTCTAGGGCGATCCTCAAGACATGGACGCAGCATAAGCAGCCAGTCTGGACAACCAAGTTCTCACCGACTGAGCTGACGACCTTGTTGAGCGCAAGCGACGATAAAACTGTGCGACTATGGGATCTCCCAAGCAACGACCCGACGACTACATTTGTTGGTCACTCAGACTACGTTCGATGCGCCAACTTCATGCCTGGCACTATGTCCAACATGATTGTCTCTGGAAGCTACGACTCTACCGTCAAGCTCTGGGATCCCAGGGCAGGAAGCAACAGCGCGGTCATGACTTTCAAACACGCTGCGCCTATTGAGGACGTGCTGTCTATGCCCACCGGAACCGCAGTTCTTGCAGCCGCGGGTGAATCGATCAGCGTTCTCGACCTTGTTGCCGCGCGCCCTCTGCACATGATTACCAACCACCAGAAGACAGTCACTTCTCTCAGCCTCGCGTCCAATGGTCGACGACTTGTCAGTGGTGGCCTCGAGGGACATGTTAAAGTCTTCGAAACGACTGGATGGAACGTTGTCTCGAGCACCAAGTATCAATCTCCCGTTCTGTCTGTCAAGGTTATCCCGTCTAGTGATGATGCCGATTCAAGCGACCGACATCTGGCAGTTGGTATGCAGTCTGGTGTTCTTAGTGTGCGAACCCGCCTCACTGGAGCTGAGGCCAACAGAGAAGCCGAACGGGAGAAGGAAATGGCTGCTCTGGTTGCTGGAACCATTGAAGCCCATGACGCCAAACGCAAGAAGCGGAAGAGGAGAGTTACTGCTGCAAAGAAGTTAGATATGGTTGGCGAGGGGGCTGATGTTGTCATCGCAAACGAGTCTCGCGCCTTCAAGAAAAAAGAGCGCCCCTGGCAGAGCGACCTGCGACATGCTCGATATGCGCGTGCACTCGATCAAGTCCTCGACAAAGACTCACCTGAGCATTCCCCCCTCAACGTGCTTACCCTACTCCTGGCCCTCCGCCATCGCAGCGCTCTCCAGGATGCCTTGGAGTCTCGAGACGAGCACACAGTCCAGCCCATCTTGAAATGGGTTTGCAGTCACATCTGCGACCCCCGATATGTTAGTGTCTGCGTAGAAGTTGGTCTTCACCTTCTTGAGCTCTACGCAGAGTTCGTGGGTGGTTCAGCAGAGCTGCATGAAGGCTTCAGGACTTTACACCGCCGAGTTAGGGTCGAGGTGGAGCGAGCCCAGGTAGCATGCCAAACCGGGGGTATGCTCGAGAGCCTAATGGTCGGAACCCTCTAATGGACAGGCACGAGGCGTGTGGTATTATATCCCGAGGTTGTTGGGCTCAGTTTGCATTGCGCGTGGCGTTACGGCGGATTAAAATGGGAGTATTTGGATGTGGACTTAGTACGAGGCTTAGGCTTGCACTCGGAAGAGCGGCCGAAAGGATTGAATGTTAGATGTGTGAGGTTGGTATTCATGGAATCGCTATATCTACGCCATACGACTTATTCACTCTGGTGCACACCGCGCCTAGATATTTGAGTTGGTTTGATCACATTCGGTTTCTTGTATGTGTTTGTGTTTTGAGTACAGCATTTGCTTGCCATCGGCATATGTAGCTACATATATCCTTCAAGAGACCGACCATCTTTCAATGGCTTTATCCCCAAGCTGAGGTCACTGGCTCCCAATATGTTCCAATAAGTCCACTCAAGCTATGCTCAAAGTCAGAAGTTTTCTTATGCCCCGGGTCCCAGGCGGGTAAGCAAGGTCAGGTACCAACCTAGTATCGGAATAACATGCTTGCCATGTTTGCCATATTTGCTATGTTGTGTTTGGGCCTGGGTGAATCGCCAACTGGTAATCACTGGCAAGCAAATGCCTCCTGACTTTACAAGGCCGCTTCTTCCCCACTTTCTTCTCTTTATTTTGGCCTCTGATATTTTCTCACTTGTTCGTATCTCTTCTTTTCTTTATTTATGGACTGATCTCTCAAAGCAAAACATCCAACAGCCTTATTGCCATGGACCTTGAGGACGACATAAAGATCCTCTGAAACTCGTACCTGGAGCAGAGAACTCTTGCACTCGGTAGTGGGGGATATGCTGGCCAGAAGCTTCTTGTGGTCCATCAAGAGTTGATGCGGTACTGCCTCGCTGAGGCGAGGATTGATTTCGATGGTAGGTTTTCCTCGAAACGCTTCAAGAGCACTATCTGATCTACCACGATAGGTGGGCTCTTAGCTCTTGCACGCTTTATATGATGCGGAGCAGTTTCTCGATGAATTCAAGCGGAGAGAGAGTGTAACTTTGATGTTGTCTTCTCCAGAAACTTTCAGAATATCTTTGCGCATGTAAGCCGCCCCGAATACGAGCCAACTCGCCGAATTCTGATCAAGCATCTTGCGACATCGTTGTCTTCTCCTCTTTGGAGCCAAACGATGATGACCGGGATGTCTATGGTATCAAGACCGATGGTACCAACACTGCTCACTGGGTTGCTCATTATCTAAATCCTGATGTTGTTGAAATGGGGCCTGATGACGGAGCGCCTGTTACCTTTTTCCTACCCGCTGAATATCGCGAACGTGTCCCTCCAAAGCATGCCCTTTCTGCTAAGCAGGTTGGCCATATCACTCGCAACACCACCAATGCCCTCCACCTCGGTGAAGAGAAAGCGTCCAATCATCGCACTTCAATTGAGGTTGAGATAAATAACGCCTGCAAGAAAAAAAGATAACGACAAGGTTGCCGACCTCGAAGCATCTATCGATGAGCAATGCACCCGCTCCATTCGTTACTCATGCTGCACAATCTATCTACCAACTTACCACGACTCCCTCCGCTGCCGCTGAGTTGCAGGCAAGCCCCTCTGTCCAGCGAGCCGCTACTGCCAAGGCTGTTGTTCACGAGCTTTGTAGTCGTGATGACGAGGAAGACCATATATGGTTTAGCTAAGTCAGCACTTGGGTCTCCAAGAGTGCAGCTACGGACAGAGGCCCTGAGCACCATGGAGTTCGAGTTCCTAACCCTGCTGGCGCCAGGCAAACATAGCTCTGTACTATGCATCCACCGCCCGACAGACAAACTGGCCTCCGGGTCTTGTCAAGCCTTACGTCGACTTCAAGACCGACACTATACAACCTGTCGGAAATCTCCGAACCCTCCTCAGCGGCCTCTTCCAGGCTGGTTACTTCGATAAGTGGCAGAAAGAGTACGTTCGTGGAAGCATTAACGTCGAAGGCTATAAAGGTGTAGAAATCAACATGTACACGATGCCAGATGCATCAACCGTCATGGGTGAATGCGATGCCATCACGCTCATGAACTCCCGTGCCCATGCGTCAACCCTGACCCTGGCAGCTCGCTTCTGGAACTACAGCCACAACTTCCAGAAGGAGTCTGCGAAGGTCAACTTCCACGAGATGTTCCCTGGCCTTGCCCGCGCGTACAACGAAAGCGAATTCGATGATGAAGTTGCACGTCTCGTCGAAACGCTCCAAGAGGTCCCTGCTGGTTATGCGTTCTGCACTGGCGGTCCTGGTTCTGGGAGGACGACTACTGTGCTCAACATTGTCAAAGCCATCCTTTCTGGTGCTGTTGAGAAAGTCGACATCTCTGACCCCGATGCCAAGGAGGGTGAGACGTCTAATGCTCCTGCTGATGACAGCTGGGGTGCACCACCACCTGCCACGGATGACTGGCAACCTCGTCGACCTCCCACCGGTGATGAGTCTGACATGTCTGATGCATTCTCTGATGCCAAGCCTAGCATTTCTGACGAACAGATTGATGACAAGTCTCACACCTCGGATGCACACATTGATGACAAGTCTGATATCCCAGCGATCCCTCGGTATGAAGTTGTGCCAGTCTTCAGTATGTATTATATGCCATCGTCAGAAGCATGTCGCACCAGCTACCTGATCATGCACCCACAATCGACGACCTGCGCTCCATTCTCGATGGTCCTGTAATGACTGAGACAATGGCAGCAATTTCTGACATTGGACAGTCGAACTTAACTGTCGACCAGATAGCTGCAGTGCTCCAGCTCTGGGGGGAATAACGCGGCATCGTGCTCCGCCTCAAAGTCATCGTCGAAGGTGCGCAGCTACAGGTGCTCTTTCCCACAGATGATTATACCACAATCTGGATCCACAACGACAACGCTGTGGAGCTGTTTGGCACTGACTTGAACCACTTCTCTGGTGTGAAGCTCCTCGCTTCGAACTTGCCTTCTGCAGAAGCCAATTACGAAGACCAAGTTATGCAGAGCTTGGCACATGTCAAAGGCCTCGTCAGTGTTCCTGCTCTCGATGGACATGAAGAAGCATCTGCACCTTTCACGGAGTATGAAGAGCCCAAGCTTGGCGAATACAAACAGGCAGAAGGCTTCATGTCTGCAAAGGATATCGATGGCAAATCATTTGATCAGAGCTCCAGCAAACCCAGAGTTGCCTGGACTGCCGCTCAGAACAAGGTCGTCGATGATGCGGCTCATCGCGCATTCCTGTTGAGACTCACACGCTGATGGTGTGTGCAGTACCACTACTTGACATTGTCGTCGGCACTCCAGTTGCTCTGGTCGAGCTTGCTCAGCATCCGATTTCGTCCTACAGCTGGTCGTCGTGGATGAAGCTGCTCGCCCGACTGAGAATCTATCGCTCGCCCTCCAGGCTCAATGGCAGTCTGCGTTATCTATCCACATCGGCGATACTCAGCAGTTACCGCCTATCGGACTTACTATTAGGCAGCGTGACTTCAAGGCTGTCTTCTCCTACCAGAGGCAGATCAGCCTTTTCCATCGTATGGAAAATGCTGGCAGAATCCTAGCCCGCCTCTGTCGAAACTATCGTGCGCGTGCCAACGCTGTCTCATGGGCTCAAACTATGTTCTACGGTGACAACATGACTGTGGTTCACCGAACACACTGTGAGGCCAGCACGAAGTTCCACAATTGGGTCCAGAAGAAGTTCGCACGCTGGCCTTTCAGGGGAAGGCAAGAAAACTTGAGACCTTTATCCTAAGTGATGAAAAGACTTAGGCAATTTAGTCTAAGTTTAGGGGAGTCTTTAATAAGTTTATTTTGGCATCCTCTTCTAAAGTCTCATGTTTTCTTGCTCCCTGAGGCCCTTCCAGATGCGAATCTCACTGAAGCTTTGCAAATCGCCATCAGTTTCACATCCCAAAAGCTTCATTGGGCACAGTACCAACTGATTGACGTAGAATCTCTCGTTTGCATTACAGGCTGAGTGGCAATCTGCCTTGAGTATCTTCATTGTCGACACCCGACAATTCTGGCCATTGGTCTCACTGTTGATCAAGATGACTTCAAAGCAATCTTTTCTCATCAGAGAGAAACCAGCCTCGTCCATCGAATTGAGAGCGCTGGGCAAATCACTTTCCGACTGCGCCGGAACTTTCGTGCCTACGTCCACGCAGTTGATTGAGTTCAGAACATGTTCTATGGCAACGAGATGACAGTGGTGAACCGCAACCACACTCCAGCCACCCGAATCCTCACTGACTGGGTTAGCAAAGGAATTTGCAAGCTTCCATACAACGTCGTCCACCATCATGATTCGACCTGACAACTGCTTGGAGGCACCCCGCGGCACCTCGTTCTATCATGATGGCTACGCAAACTTCACCATCCAGCTGATCATCCAGTTTTATCGATCGGCCAATCCTGTCCATGTGCGGGACGAGTCGCGAAGGGCCTCGGGTCTTATCATCGCAGCTTATCGTTCGCAGATGCATGATTACGAATTCTTGTTGGATCAGGTCGCATCTGCTGAAGTGCCCAAGTCACTCATCGACGTTCGTACCATTGATGGCTCTCTCAGTCACGAGGCTGACTACGTCTTTATCGATCTCACTCGAACTGACAAGCACAGCTTCCTCAAGAACAGCCAGCGAATAAATGTGTCAGCCTCTCGCGCACAGTCGGCTCATTTTTCATCGGTCCTGGCAGCAAAGTTCCCCTCGTCCACCCCATCCGTCATCTCGTGGAGTTTCTCGGGAAGCGCAACGCCCTGATTGAACTTTGAGCGCATCTGAATTGTCGACTCTAACCACAAGCTTCATCTCGCCTACAGCCGCCAAGCCATCAAGAAATAGGTGCGTGGTGGCACTGAAGTTGCACCTACTCTGAACATGATGCCCAAATACGAGAAATTGATCCTCTCCTCTGGAGTTCTCGAAGCCGAAACTCACAAGAACATGGAGACCTTGGGTGCAGTTCATGGACCAAGTTCAAGAAACGGATCTCGACCTCTCCTGGCGCATGGCAGCCAACACTGCCTTCTTTGGCCGATGCGAGCTTCAGTAATCTATCCTGGGAACTGTCAACGATGGTGTGGATGATGACTACATGCCAGACTAGGAAGATGATTGTGATGATGACTCTGATGGAACTGAGAGGCGCCGCCTCCAATTTGCACGCCAGTTCAATACTGATAAAATATCACAAGCTGCTACCACATCACCATCCTCTCGTCTAGAGGTCTCGCGCACCAAAGGATGCCGTAAAGCTGGAACCTTTGCGAACCAAAATTTCGAAGATGACATGAGCAGTTTCAACAACATTGATTCTGACGAGGAGTTTCTGACGTACAGTACTGTCCTTGTCAAAGCCAGTCATGCCCACAAGGCCGTGATCCTCAGAAAACTCGAGAAACTCTATATGATCGAGTGGGCTGAAGAGGCAAATAAAACACCCCTGGTTTCGCGGGCAACAACAGAAGAGCACAAATCACAATCATTCTTAACGATCTCTATGAAAGGGACAAGCCCAGATTCTACGAATTGGATTGTCCATCTTCGGGCAGATGTGCAAATGAAACTCGATACTTTCGGCTCAACTCGCTTAAATACATAATTGAATGCCACTCTGGACGATGACTCATGCTTCTCAGGTGTCTTCATGGGGCTGCCTCTCAATGACATTGTTGATTCGACCTGACAACGCTGAAGAGTCCAAGAGCGGAAACAGTGTCTCGAACTCTGCCAACGCCAACGCCAACTCCAACTTCGCGGTGCAGCTCGTCGTCCAGCTCTATCGAGATGCAGCTCCCGTCGACGCTCGTGACTTCTCCAAGCGCGCGTCAGTTCTCATACCGAGTCCGTACAAAGCTCAGAGACGAATGTATGATCTCTTGCTGCTGGAATTGACCGAGGCCGAGGTCCCCAAGTCTCTGGTTGAAGTCCGAACCTCGAAGACTCACCCAGTCACGAAGCGGACATCGTCATCCTCGACTTGGTGCGCACCGTGAAGAAGGGCTTCATCTCCGGTTCCCATCGCATGGCAGTCAGTTTTTCTCGTGCTCGTCTTTCCCAAATCGTGATTGGTCCCGGCAAGAAAACTTCCCTCACTTGGCCGCTGAGCCACCTCGGGTCACCTCGAGGAACGTAAGGCAGTCATTGATCTCAAGGACCACTACCGCTGGTACATCAGGTGTGAGGACTGCTGTCAACCTGGTCACCTCGCCACCGACTGCAGATTTCAGCCGGAGTGTGTTCGGTGCGATGGAGCATCCCATGCGACCCGCAACTGTCCTCGCGCGGAGGAGAACGCGATCTCGACATCCGCTTCCGAACCGATCACTGCTGACGATAGCATTCAGTAAGATGCTCTCAACCCTCCACGTGTCAACTTCTCCGACTCGAAGCGATCCAAGAAGAACAGCACGATTCGTGAGGATGCGTTTGCTAAGCCCGACAAACACAAGGACGCTATGCGCAAGGCCTTTCGCAATGCTATGCGAGGGCTTCGTGAGGTCAAGATGGACCAAGACGTCAAGAAGGATGTTGGGACTGACGAACAGGGTCCGGCGGACGATGATGGATCTGATTATGGGATCAGCTGGTAAAGGAGCCGATGGAATGATATGATGTGTATGAGTTTATAAACAATGGTGGACAGGTACAAGGGATTACGGATGATCACCACCGAGTGGGAAGGCTGAGCCCTTTGCCTTAGCCTCAGCAAATTTGCGTAGCATAGAACAACCCGTAGAGATAATAAGGTCGCGATTAAAAGACTTCATTGCGTTCCCCCAGTATAAATCATGTCTGAACTTAGCTTCGAATTCGGCTCGAGTTTAGCCTTGTTAAAGGCACCAATTTTTCCTTTCGCATCTTTTCAGCTGAACTGCAGAGAAGACCCCTTGTTAACAGTGACAGTGTAATATGCTGGTTGACCTTTCTTGCGAGCTTCGTGTTGTTTAAGCAGTTCAGCGTCCCATTCGCTGGTCCTTTTCTGGCCCATGTTGCTCTCGGGATGAATCAGATAAACAAGAATCGGCCAGGTGATATACTACCAGACTTCATTAGAGGTACTAGATCGAGACTCACGTTCACTTCATGGGCTTAGATGATGCCTAAGTCCTCATTCTAGACACCGGCTGGTGCTCCAATGCGGTTTATCGAAGGAGATCGAGGTTTCGCAGGAAAGTAGATGGGGTTCATATCCAAAGGATCCTAGTTTCGATATATTTCCTGCATCAAGCCCAGCTTCATGTCGAGGGTAACGGAGATCATCCTAATTAAAATAAAATCCATCATAAGTTCTTCTAAAAGGCCATAACCTTATGATTATCTTAGGATAGTCTTAGGATAGTCTTAGGGCAGTCTTAGGATCACTTTAGGGCAGTTTCATCATAAATATTTTATTATATTTCTGCTCCTCCTTCTGAACTGAATGTGAAGATCGATGGCAGATAGAGTTAGATACTTTTACATGTTTGCAAACTCTCTGTTCTACGGGAGGACGCGAGCGACAACCTTGTCGGGGCACTGCTTTATGCTTGACGCGGTTCACGGCGGAGGCATGGAGGTCTTTCTTCTTCTCGTTCCAGGCTGCGATAGCCTCCGACCAAGTTTGCTTGTCAGCTTGCGCGATGCCACGAGCAAACTCAAAGAGAGATGCAAAGACACGCACCGGATGGCTGTTTTCGAATTGGCGAGCTCTGAAGGCATCGAGATGGTGAGCCATTGCCATGTCGACATTGTAGGCGATAGAGTGACCCTGGGTCTGAGCCACAACAGGTTCCGCGTCGGTCACACGTTGAAGATTGCCAGACTCTTGTTTCTATGGTAGAATGCAGGTGGTTGAACCACCTTGTTAGGGCAAGCCTTGGATGCTCGGCGAGCAGCATCGTCTGCCAGCTTGTTCTGGCCTGCAGTCCAAGCAAACTTTGCGGTAATAGGAGTGGATTCGAGCTCAACTGACTGACCAACCTTGGACTGAAACTTCGGTGCCTTCTGGTACTCGTCAGGCGCCGGGTTGTCGTACTTCGTGATGGGAGCCACAGCTGGTTCATTGGCCGGATCATCAATGCCAGGAACGCCAAAGCCCTTGTTGTCATGGACATGCTGGAAAAGATCAAGAACTTGAGAGCGCCTTTGATCTCTTTCTCGATTGAAGTGCGACGATTGGCAAGTTGTCATAGCGCTCCATGACCTCCCGGCGGAGATAGACTTGGGTTCTGCCGGCCTCGAACGAAACGTTTAAGTCGCTTTATAGCCTCCTTTCATGTCGGTCCATGGGAACGTGATTGAGTTCGTGTCTGGATTGATGAACGCGCCTCTTGAGCGATAATCGTCTACTGCGACTTTGCAGGCTCGTCGCTTCGAGTTTGGGATAGGTTGATCAGATGTGAGGGTGCCAGCCTCGATGAAAGGATGCTCCATAAGGCAGGGTGGTAGGATTGGATCGGCAGGCTCGTGGAGGTTGGTGTTCCACTGGTCAAGGATAGACTTGAGCATGCTATTCCAGTAACCATAGGTGATTTGGTAGGGCGACATCGTGTGTGCTTCGAATCGGCTGGAGTAGTACGAAAATTAGGAATTTCTCTTGTTTGGTCAAATGCTCATGGATGTTGACACAGCGGTCAGCTGATCGAGAAGTGACAACACGTCAGTCTTGCATAACGAGAGTTTCGGTAAGGCTATCCGAATCGGATGGGACTGAAGGAGAGCGAGCACGACGGCGACGCCTGCCATTGTTGTCGCGAGCGTCGTCGTTATTATTGACGGCTTCATTGTTCGGGTCGCTGCTAGTTATATCATCCTCTCCATTCAGACCGCCAGCATCCTCGTTCTCGCCCATGGCGACCAAGCCATTAGGGGCGGCATGTCGATGAGAAATAAGGTGAAAAGAAATATGAGAGGCTCGAAAAAGATATGAGACTCGAGAAAGACTCGAAAGGGGAAGAGCTCAACTTAACGAGTGGGTGCGTTGACAGCCCGTGTGTGGTGTTGAGAATGTGAAGATGAGATTTCGGCTAGATATGAGCGCCCAATTTTCGCTTCCCACAACGATTTTATGTTTTCCATTTGATTGTACTTAACCTCAGAGGGTTTATGCGTAGCAAGGCGTTGCTGGCAGTTCCAAGTGCTGGTCAGCTGGCAGGCAGTGCAATGCAGTGCTCAGGGCGGCGATAGCTCAAGGTCGCAGAAGGTCTTAGGTTCTGTGTAATATCGGACATAGCGATATTGGAGAAGAATTTCTTGATGATGATAAAGACGAAAATGTTCAAGTGAGAGCAGTTGACTGCCTGATTGTCTGTGGTCAGGTACGCCAGTGATAGCACGGGGTTAAGATACAGAGTACCTATACAATTCGATGTCAGCACAAAGTGTATGACGCCGTTAAGGCGCAAGGCCGAACCAAGAATCTGATCTATTCCGTTTGCTTATGTACTCAAGGGAAGGCTCGAGAGTAATTGGCCATATGGCAAACTATGCCTGGCTGGCTTAAACTGTTCATTAGATCACCGAAGTTGTCGCTAGATTGGCACCCGTATGATCCTGGCAGTAGAGGAAGCAAGAACTGAATTTAGATGGATTATGAGCTGAATAATATCATCGAGTCATCTCCTGGCTCTACTTGAAATCCCTATGACCATTCTCTCGAAGATGACTGAAAAAGTAAACCAAGTATACAACTAGTATAGTGAGAGATCGTACAGCCATGTAGAGCTTGGCTCTGCAACCAGTATCGCAACAACCACACGCCCAGAGAGCTCATCAAGTTATGTATAGTGTTCGTTGATCTAGGCTAACTTCCCGATGAGGGATGAACATTGCAGATGTCATCTTGTGGTATCACTCCCGTCTACATGACCCGTTGCACTCGTCGATTCTTCCCTATCACAGTCATAGTCGCAGCCCTTAACGAAAGCTCAACTAGAATAGAACGGCACTTATTGGCATGCTCAGGACTGCCACACATTTCCATTACCAAGCTCAAGAGCATCAACCAGTTGCGAGACCTCTGTCAGCCGGGCAGCATCGGAATGCACAATGTCCCAAGCAAGCACCAGTTTTTCCAGTGGTGGTGTTCGTCGCGGTTCAGGTGAACCATCGCTTGATGGCTCGGCGGCAACATTCCACAAGGAGATCTTTGTTGTACTGTTTGATACATTGGCGCTCCCGATGGTCATATCGCTGGTAGAGATCCCGTCGGATGCTGACCTGAGTGTTGCCAGGGTCCCGGACCACATCACTGGACTGAACCAGTTTCGTAGTTCAGTGACAACCCAAGGGAGACCTTGTCGGCTTTTTTACGCCTAACGCCCACTCCAAAATCACCGTATCATTGCCTTGCGATGGAAGGAAGGTGATCCTTCTTGAGAGTGTTCACCTCCAACAGGGTTTGTTTCATCTGTCGGGCAGGGAGCTCCGGGTTGGCAGGAGGATCAAAGCGGGAGTTCCAGCTGTCAGAAAGCGCGTCGAGAAAAGATTACCAGTCGCCCACAGTCAGTCGATAAGGCGGCTCTGTTGTGTCTCGGAGCCGTTGGAAGAGAAAGAATAGCATGAGCTTCTCGTGGGAGGTCAGCTGTGTGTGCTTTGTAACATCTTGACCAGCAGGCCGATTGGGCAGCACGTGTACATCTCTCATGATATGCTCTTGAGTAAGCTCTGGGTCGTTATACTCTGGGAGTTCATGACTACCGTTGACACGAGGATGGGCATTGCCTTGAGCATTATGGCGAGGTGGTGAATAGTAGTTATGAAATGTTGGACACCATAGTGACCGCCACGGTACTGCTGGGGAGAGCGAATCCAACACTCCATCCCGCGATAGTCTGGTGCTGCCCGTCATAGTAGTAGCCGGGCAATGGTCACGAGCATAGTGATCGCAAGGATAAGGCTCGTTGTAGTAGCCGCCAGGGCGCTGATTAGGAGGATAGCGATCAGGAGGATTCTTATCGATGTGGTATTGGCCAGCAGGCTGTTGCTGAGGTGGAGGAGGCTGTCGCCAAGGCGGAAGAGCTCCCGGTACATGATCTGTAGCACTCCTGGCCATTGTTCTCCATATTGGGCGACTGAGAACCACCGGAAGATAGAAGAGAGGAATGGATAGATGAATTGTCGCTACTGCTCGTGTCTGACCCAACTGACACAGGATTTGAGGCCGACATCGACTGAAAAACAAGTGCAAGTGGAATTGGAGAAGAAGCAGAACAGGTTGAAGGCCATGCCATGAATATCAGCAGGCGGGTAATAAGACTGTGGAGAGGAGAGAAGTGGGAGAGGATAAAGCCTTTCGCTTGGTGTTGAAATGCGAAGATGTGAGTTAAAGGATAGGCAGGTAGGTAAGTAAGTAAGACTCAATTTTCACTTCCCACAAATAGTTTCTGTTTTTTATTGTCTTTCCTGCTGTCCTTGTGGTCAAGCTCCGTTTCGACCAAGGGCATTCACATAGCAAGGCGTTGCTGGCAGTTCGCAAGTGTTGACAGCTGGCAACGCACGCAGTGACAGCCCTGATAGGGGGTAAAGATTAGGAGTGCACACTCTGATACCAGCACAAAGTATGTTCTGCTGTTTAGGCGCATGGCCGAACAAATTACCAATCTGATTACTTACTCAAGAGGAGACTCGAGAGTAAGTGGCCGTATCACCAAACAGGACAAGCCTGTTTGACTGGCTGTATTCTTCCTCATATATACAGTAAGACATGCAGCGGTGCCTGGGCCATGTAGGATACGGTTTTCTTGAATGCAAGGCTTGACCCTGGCTATGATTATTGGTGGAGCCAGGTCAGAATTTGTTCCTTTGGTCCAGCTTTTGGGCTGGAATGTGACTTTTCAATGCTCTCGATGGTCTCTTTTATGTCTTTCCATTGGAAGCGTAGAACGGACCCTTTGGCAACAGTGACAGTGAGGCATGCAGACTCTCCTTTCTTGCGAGCTTTGGCCTTTTCCTTCATCCTCGGCGATTGCTGTGGCTCTCTTTTCCTTGGCCTTGGATGCTGTACCAAGCACTAGATATTGAGGTCCGGCCAAGTGGCAGAATGCTAGAGTCCGAGCGGACACTGACGGTTCTTTGTTTTCGGAGGCTTTCGGAGTCTTTGAGGATGAAGCTTCAAGACCAAGCTCCAAAGTCCGGCTTCGGCATCAGTAATATCGATACCTGGAGATGATAGCTTCGCGGGGCGGAAGTTGCGGTTCATGTTGTGGGCGGTGGTGAGCAAATTCAGCTAGGGCCACAGGAGTGCCAATAGCGAGGTCGATACGAAAGACTGCATGTTCCATGAGCTTACGAAATGCCTTCTTGTGCTTGGTGATGTTGACCGCGAACGCGTCGGGGTCGTTTCGTTTCTCCTTCCAAGCCTGCACAACACCGGGCCACTCTTCCTCGTTGCTCTTAACAATACTGCGAGCGAACTCAGAGAACGATCCGAATACATGTGAAGGGTTGGTATTCTCGAACTTGCGGGCAGTGCTAACATTGAGAAATTCTGCTAAGGCGCGACTGCCCTTGCCCGTGGTGGGTTGGAGCGAGACGTCAATGCCGAAAGGTTCAGGTTGGGCCACGCGTTGAAGGTTGGTGAACTCCTTGTCCTAGGGGAGAACACGAACAACAACCTTCTCTGGGAACTTGGCAGCTGAGCGACGAACTGCATCATCAACGAGCTTGTTCTGACCAGCAGTCCAAGCAACTTTGGCAGTGAGGGAGTCTGTGTTGGAGGGGTTCCCAGATGTCTCAACAGAAGATTTGAAACCAGCTGCTTTCTGGTGCTCGTTACTCAAGGGCTCGTCATACTCAATCGGAAGAGTAGTTACTTCGTCCTCAGTGACCAAATCGAGAGCGGGAACGCTGAAACCCTTGATGCCTTCGATTTGAGCAAGTAAATTCATAGCTTGCTAGGCTACGTCAGCTTTGATCACAGGCTCGGAGACAGGCCTGCTTCAACTCTTTTCTCATGTCAGGGTTGACGCTTGTCGAACCCGGATAGAAGGCATGAAACAGCTTTGTGAACAAATAAGTCTCCTGTCGGCGTCAAGGGAGGGTAGTTGTCCATGGCTGAGAACAGGTTCCTGAATATCTCACGTTAGACACAAGTGGGAGGACACGGGTTTGCTTTTGTTTGAGACGTACTGGATGTAGGCACGGAGCGTCTCAAATCCACAAGTGCAACTCGGGAACACAGCCTTGGACCCCCGTTGGCCAGTAGTCAATCCGGGGGGGAGGAAATGCTGGGCAGTTTGGTGGAGATGTTAACAAGTGAGTGGCGTTGGCACCTCACGGATGTTGAAGTTGCGAAGAGGAAAAAGGTGGTGAAGGGCAAAGCCAATTCTGTGGTTTTCACCTCCCACAGTCTTTTGCTCTTCACTAATTTTATGGACTGTTTTTAAAGGGCTGTTGGTATAAATAGGCCGGTGTTGCAGCTGTCAGCTCTACTGCTCATCTGAAAACCCTCGTGAGCTTTCAGGGAGATTATGCCAGGGCCTACACTTAAACGTTACCTAGGTATTTAGCAAAGCTCATTTGTGTATTTTATTTGCCAGTGCCTATCAGTGCTTGCCAGCTTCACTTCTATTGTGACTCATAAAAATCTTAGCAAACACTTTCACCCCAACAAACATGGCTGAGGCATCTTATACAGCCACATCCTAAACTCTTCATAAGACGATAACAGGGCTTTGTTTGTTTCTAGCCAGTGTTCACACAGAAAATCCTATCCTAACACCCCGACGGCCACCAAAAATATCAGTTTGCCACGTCTTAGCAGAGTGACAAGCAGCAACAAACTTCCCCACAAACACAAAGGTATGCAAGGAGGAAACATTCTTAGTATATAATCCAAGGTTTCCCCTCCCTCCGACCTCATCTTAGCAACTTTCAGAGCATGTTATATATACATATACATTATTCATTCTGCTTGGCTATTGCCAGCTCGCCGACCACCCGCCCAACATGGAGAACAATGGCCATGTTGGAAGAGAAATGTCTGCAAGCATTCGTTGAAACAGCCGCTGAGCCTATCTGCCATCTCCTCAAGGGCCCATCTGCCAAAGCTGCTGCCGATCTACCAGGTCAGCCTCCTTCTGTTCAACGTGCAGCGACTGCTGAGGCACTGGCCGTAGAGCTCCGACGCCAGGCAGGAAAAGACCATCACGTCTGGTATAAACGCCTGAGCACTTGGGTTCGTGAGAATGCCACTATGGCCGTCTCTGAGGCTCGCTCGGATAGAGGACCTGAATTCCCCGCACTTGCTTTGCCCCTCCCTCCCGGCACACAGTCCAACCTTGCTCTCTACTATCTGCATAGCATACTGGTAGACAAGTCAACTGGCCGCCAGATTTCTCAAAGCCTTACTTGGATTTCCAAATGAAGACGTTGGGGCCATCTGGGAAATTTCACACTTTCTTCAATGGTCTGTTTAACGCCGGCGACCTATTACGACAAAGAGATCAAGTCCCACGTTCCTGCGACTGCCTATTGCCGTGGAAGGATATGCTAGCGTCAGGTTTCCTGGCTCGCCCATGCCTACCTTGACGGGGAATTTGAGGACGAAAGCGAGCGTCTGGTGGAAAGCCTGTAGGTGACTCCACATAAGGCAGTTATACCTTTGTCACTGGTGGTCCCGGTTCAGGAAAGACTAGGTACCACTGCCATGAAACTCGTCACTGCCATCGTTTCCGGTGGTGTTGGAGAGATCCGACAGCATGAACCCAAGCCCTCTGTTTCTGGCGAGTCTGACACCGTTGCCTCCGGCAAGCCCGAGTCCACTGCCTGGTTGGACGTCGATGATGACGATACGTGCTCAGAAGTTTCCTTCTGTTCGGCTGTCTCTGAATTGGCGTAGTACTGAGAAACTCGAACAGGGGCACATCACTGGCGCTTCTTCCTTTGAGATCTGTGATGAGACCACTCTGCCCTCAGACTACCGCGTCCTTCCGACCATGAGTGGCCGTGACCTCGAGTGTGGGTTGTACGCTCTAATCGAAAGCGTGCGGCACCAGATGCCAGACGGTGCCGGCACAACGAACTTAATTGGTGAATGAGCTTCGGTCTATTGTCGATAGCCCAGAGCATACCCAGATGATGGCAGTTTCTCAGGAAAGCGGCTCGTCCAATATGTCGGTTAATGGACTTGCTTGCGTTCTCAAACTCTGAAGCGAACATGAAGGCCACATCCCACCCCAGCTCGCGGTTATACTTGATGGGAATCCGCCTGCCTCAATGCCCATCTTCGCATCGGCGATTCCAGACCGCTTCGAACAAACCTACAAAGAACAAGTTTTGGTTGTCTGTCGACCATTCCCTGGCAAATTTCCGAAACCTGTTGACCGGTCACAGCGAGATCTCCCATCTCTGCGATTGGAGACACTGTACGAACCCTCGTCACATCGTTGCTGAGCACCGCAATCCCAACGTTGGCCGGAGCAAATGCTTTCGCTTAGGATGAGCCTTAGGGTGGGTCTTAGGATGATATTTAGGATAAACTTATGATAAACTTGTGATGAGCTTTATGATGAGCTTTATGATAAACTTATGCTTCCGCAGTTTACCACCCGAGTAATCCTTCCACACACGTCTGAGCCTACCTACTACTACAAGGTCACATATTCCCTTTTGCCAAATTCGAACCAAAACCCTGTATGTACTTTACAGCGGTATTGCTTTCTCTCATTTTCAAGTCCTTGTTTTCTGAAGGAATAAATTGAGCAACTGCTGTATCCAAAACCAAGCATGCACCGTCATCCCCCATCATGTTTATCATCTACATGCAGTACGTCAGATGCCGGGACTGGACGAAGCAGAGACACAATGTTCGAATAGCTTCACCAAAGCAACGCAGCACCCCAAAACGCCTTGAGATGTCATACTACGATAATCAGGGCATACATTCGGGCGTGATGTATGAGAGTTCCTCGCCGGTCGTCAGTTGCACCCTCACCTGGAGAGGCCCTCACGAGTTCACGGGCTGACGGCCGGACTCATCTATCACAGCTGCCCGACAGTGTCAACCACCGAAGCCTTCAGCATTCTATCACCTTCCAGTGATTCATTCCCCTTCTTGCTATTGTTTACACTCCACTTTTTATTCATCGTTGCCTGAGCACCGCGTTGTTTAAAACCACCATCCTCTTGCTTCCTCTTCTCTTCACCCGCGCATCACCACCCCTTGCATTTGCACACAACTTCACAACGCAAGTCTTCCCTGCGCATCACTACAATCACTCTACTTCAATCTACTTCACTCTACTTCTGCATCTGATGTCAACCGCTCGTGATTCTCTCGCGATGTTGCCGATGCACCACTATCCTCCCCCTCCTCCCAAAGACCCAGCGAGCAAAGCCGCGCGTCTCCAGGCAACTATGAGAGACGATCTCGTGGATCATTACCGCCGTCCAAGCTTCAAAATCTTGTCTTGCCAAAAAAGCTACATGATGAGGCACAAAGAGATCGGAGATCTCATTGTGCAGATCGTCAAGGACGCATACGAACAAATTCATGTTCCCGAGCCTGTCCGCATCTACCGTGACATCTGGTGTGATCATGCAGCACCCATTCGCCGAAAAGCCTCTCGGTCCAGCCTTGCATGGACTTGATATCGGCCAGTTGACTGAGAACCAGAACAACGAAACCACGTTCAGCATGAAGGCTCAAGCCACTGGTTGGTTTCATCTTCTCCTCAGTGTTGATGGCCAGCTCCTCCCTGGCTTCCATGCTGGTACCCTCGCATGCGTTGGCGCCAGATCTTGTGCCGGCATAGTTGTGCGTCTTGATATCACAGTCGGAAAATATCGTCAGCCACACATGCATTAGAAGTTCGCCATCCGCGATGGTAGTCGACCTGTGCCATTCATGGATTTGATCGTCCCTCTTTGCTATATTATTGATGCGTTCACCCTTAACAGCATCGATGCGGATGACATCAACTCTCTCACACCCCTCCGTATGTTCAATGCTATGGACATCTCAAAGCTCGCGAACCATGTCAAGGGTTCCGATACTCTTGGTGAAAAGCTGGAGAATCTGCCAACCATATCCATCTGGTAGCTGAGAAAGTGCGCCATCTTCGCATTGACGTTGACTGGTCCGAAGTCTTTGTCATTGACAACTTGGAGTTCAAGCGCAAGCTCAAAATATAACCTTCTACTATGCAGAACATCGCCTCTGCCGTCACTAGCCAAGTCAGAAAGAAGGGCATGGGATTTCTCGAGGCATGGTTCTTCCAGGAGGAGACATTTGATTGTCCTTGGCACGATATCCTCGCCGACGTCAAGCAGTTCACCAACCCATACCCAGACTACCTTGTAGATACTCGTTACGGTTTCGCGGACCTTACCTTCGGGAACTGAGGCCACATCGACCCTGATGACCGACCCGATCGTCCAAACAAGGCCGTTACCTTCTTTATTGGTGCCGAGCATCGCACTGTCGCCTTTATAGCCTCAGTGCTGCTGAAGAACAAGAGATGCAAGAGAAACGTGCGTCCACTCCTTAACACGCCCATCCGAGCTGTTGTTTGGCGAGATATCTTCTCTTCGTGGGAACCACAGGACGATGAACTTGAAGTTTATGGCATCTTCTTTACCATCTTCCATATTACCTCTAGGTGACGAGAAGCCCCTTACCTGACTCACTCTGCTTATCTGTGAGAGTACTATCAGGGGCGAGACGATCGCGATACTCGGCGTCCATGAAGAATGTGGCAGTACATCCGACATTGGGCATACTTTTGGCGATTTTAGGAACAGTGTAATAGGCGACTCAGTTAGCGGTTCTGGTACCATTGGCAGGGAGACTATTCAAGATCTTTCGTAGTGAATCAATACACAGTCCAAGATATAAAGAATCCTTTATGGTTTAGAAAGTACCAGTAAATTGTTAAATTTGAATATACCTCGATTTTAAAAGCTAAGTTACTATCTCCTGCCATTGCATATTATAAAGTACTCTTTAACTTCTTCTCCGATTTTCCTATCGGCAAGTCAGTCCATAGTCAATTATGAGCACTTCTTAATCCGTGTACATCAAGATCCACGGTCATATTTCGTCATGCAAGATAATTCATTAATATTCATTAAAGAAATGCTGCTATACATATCCATAAATCATCATTAAGCCCTCAGTTCCTATTTACAGACCCCGGTGAGTCTCCTGGTGAGTGCTGCTGTGTCGTCGGCTGTGGTCGCTGTGAGGATCATCATGAGCGATCTCAGTGGGAACATGCTTCTGCAGGACAGAAGGAGGAACCTGAGTGGCATCGGTGGGATCACGGCCGGCGAAGTTGTTGTTGCTGTTGGAGAAAATTGGTGTCAAAAAAAGGGTCGTTGCACGAGGTACCGGGGCAGGCCGCTGGAAAGACTTACGACTGATGGAAAGTCTTCTCCTTGCCCACGGTCTTGCTTCCGTCAAGGTCGGAGTCGACGCGAGGGTCAGCCTTATTCAAAGCATCGGACTTGTGAGGTCCCGCAGTGTTGGGAGCAGGTCCGGGACCGGTGCCGTAACCGGAGCCAGCACCGCCGAGACCAGCACCAGTACCGGTGCCGGTAGAACCGTATGTACCGGTGGAGCCAGTACCGCCCAAGCCGGAGGTGTGGGTGCCAGTGGGGCCGTGGGCACCAGCACCATGGCTGGAGAAGCCTGAAGTGCCAGTAGTAGTCTGGTCATAGGTGTTGCCGCCCATGCCACCAGTAGCGCCAATGCCACCAGTGCGGCGAGAGCTGTCAAGGTCGGAGTCAACGCGGGGGTCGGCAGCGTTGGCAACTCGAGAAGAGTGAGGTCCAACAGAACCCTCAGGGAGGTTCTCAGATCGTCCCATGCCGCCAGTGTGGCCGAGGCCGCCAGTGGTATGGCCAGGCATGTTCTCGGAGTAGGTAGAGCCTCCGGTCAAACCACCAGTTGTGCCGGTTGTGCCAGTAGTTCCACTCAGGCCGTGAGACCCGGTGGCACCGGTGCGGCGGGAGCTGTCAAGATCGGAGTCGACGCGGGGGTCAGCGGCGTTGGCAGCTCGAGAAGAGTGAGGTCCAACAGAACCCTCAGGGAGTCCTGAGGAGTGAGTGCCGGTGGCTCCAGTAGAGCCAAGGCCTCCGGTTGTGGTGTGGTGGCCGGTTGAGGTGCCGGGGTTGGCGCGGTGATCGCGGTCAGAGTCAATTCGAGGGTCAGCAGCGTTGGCAGCTCGAGAAGAGTGAGTTCCGTGAGTTCCAGTAGGCTGCTCGTGGGACTTGTCCTTGTCGGAGTGGATAGCGTCCTTGACCTTGTTGATGAGACCAGACATGATGAATGTAGTTTTTAAGTTATTGTGCTGAAGTGATTGGGTATGTTGAAGATGGTGTGTGTGAGAGTTGAGTTAAAGTGAAGATGCTTTGGGTATCTTTGAATGCTGTTGTTTGATGATGAGAAGAAAGAACAGTTCCGAGGAAAGACATCGTGAATCTTATATAGTTGAAGATTGCCATCCCGGGAGCCTCAATCTCGATGCCATCCTCAGCAAACCTGGCAGGCCCAAACTCTTTCGATCCTCAGATCTCGGCCTGTCTCCTCGTTCCTCTCTCCTCTCTCTCGTTTCACCCCTCCACCAACCTCACTTTGCGTCATAGCATTTACCCCGATCTTTGGAGAAGTCTAGCCCTGAGCTTGGCGACGATTGGTGAAGGCTTGTTGCAGGGACAATCTAGCGTCATGCCACGCGAGATATGACGTTGACGACTCGTAGGGCAGAAGCACCAGAGGAAGAAAGCAAAAAACGTAACAAGCATCGAACATCGGATTTCTTGCTCTTCCAATGCGCCAAGCTCATGTTGTGGAGCAGGAGACGGGATGTGAAAGGGAATGACGAAAAGGCTCCGTGGCTTGAAAGTGAGATCTACAAGAAGATGATGCAAAGCTAGAGCCTGTGGCGTGTATCATGGCTGTGTTGCGTGGCGTCAGCTACCCCAGAAGGTGACAGAAAACGGCGAAATCTAGCGACACTTTTAGCGCGGCTCACAGTGGAAGCGAGCTCTAATGGTTTTTGTCCAGACAGGCCACCCTCAGCTCTCAAACCAAGCTACCCCGCGCTCAAAGGCTCAAAGTTGGCAGCAGGTCCCACTAGCCACCAAGGCAACCTAAGCAAAATGACGCCAAGAGAAAGGCCGTTTTTCCGGTCCAACAAGACAAAGAAATCGACTTATGACAGCATTGATGCCTCTCCAGGCCTTGAATCCGCTGGGCCAAGAGCTCTTCTTCTGGCCATGGCCGCTCTAGAACCTCTGTAACACGGCTAAAACCAGGATCACGAGGTCCCACAGTGACAGGAATATCCAGCCCTGAGTCGCGCAGACTAAGGAAGCTCTGTTATGCGGAATGCATGCCACGGCGGCTTTGTTCCTGTTTGCCAGTTTTCTCAGGCAGTGCAGGCTTGCAGTCAACCTCGTACTTTGCCCCTGTGCCTAGGACGGGACTAGGGTTATTTCTGGTCGTAGATCTCGATGATCATGGAAACAAGACGGACAGTAACAGTTGACGCGGTTAGGCACATCTCCTGCATGATAATCAGGTTGGCCAGAGGAAGATCAAACGGGTAACAAGAGGCTTGTGACCAAATCTCACCCATCTCATGGATGGACTGTATGGTATAGGTGCTGTATACTGTGCTGCGCGTACAATATGGATAACAGACATCAGGGACTTCAAATCAGATTCTCTTGTCCATTTTGAGTTGCAGATCATGACACTGTTCCCCATTGTTTCATATTTGAAATATTCTTTGCATTCGTACAAATGACGTCGAAGTACATCAAGAACATCCAACCATTACAAGTTTCAAATCTCATCCACTACTGTATTGAACGTACCCACGTTGATCGATACGTAGGCGAGACAAAAATAGTAGCAAAGCAAACATTAATTAATTTCAGTACCTAAGTGAGCACAGTAAGGACTTGTTGTGACCGTCAATCGTATCGAAGGGTATTCAGATCCGCTCAGCTTCACGTTGCTTGCTTTGCCTTGTCCAACGCCAAGTTCCAACTCAAACGACAACAAAAAGAAAAACAAGGAAATCATCCACTCATCTCACGTATTAGTTCCCACCCGACACGGCATTTCGGAATGTTACACGCAATCCAATCATGTCGCCAAGGCCAACAAATCGCCAACTGAGATCTTCCTCTCCCTCACTAACTACGTAGCAGTAGCCAGTAACCCTACCTTCCCAAAGGTTCTTCAGCAGAGCTGGAGTGCTTCACGCCTAACTTCATCTGCTCTTAGACACGGCTGCGGAACCAGGGGCCCCGGCGGCGGTTATGGTGAGCCGCCTCAGCACGGGCAACAGTACGCTCACGTCGGCGCACCCAGAAGAAGCCTACGAGAGCCGAAACAAGCCAGAGAAGTGCCGAGAGGAAGCTAAAGGCGATCACGGCCTTGGTCTTCCCACACTGATCTCCGTGAACTGGATGCACGTTGTCCCAGTCGAATACACGGCCGCAAGAGTTTCCAATGAGCTTTTTGAGTGCCGTTAGTGCATGCACAACTACCGAGAGTAGAGTATCAAACAAGGCTGTGACTTACATCGACGAGCAGACCAAAGACGATCCACCAGTTGATGGACATGAAGATGTCCAGAGGCCAGTGAACAAAAGTGCTCGAAAATGGAATGAGGAGCAGCAGAGAGAACAACATTCCCAGCGCGGCAACGACTTCAGTATAGATGAACCGGCCGAGCTGCCATGAGCTTGCGCCGCGGGCGTTGTGCAGGTATTCGCCATTGACACCTGCAACGATGGCTGCAAATACCAGCTCTGCAGCACGTAGAATCAAGCTGACGACACGATCGAGAGCCATGGCTACTTTTCAGGATAGATTTGATGTAGTAGGGTTGTAATACTCTGTTCGAACTTGAGGTTTATAATGTTCTATCTGTCTTCTTACAAGCAAGAGCCTTGGGACGAGGCTCGTTATTTATCTAGATACTAGATATCCAGCAATCCAACTCACGGGTCTCTCTACCACATGACGATGACGCCCCTCCCTCAACAAAAAGAAAATCCAATGAAGCCTGTTTGAGACCGTTTTCTTGGCCCTGAAGCTCTTCGGCACGTCTACCGTGGCTTATAACAGGTCACCAGCACAACGAGTTGCCAGATGAGGTCATGCGGACCAGGCTTCAGCTAAGGTGTGGTGAGCGTGAACATCTGCTATTCGATAGTCCTCACCTTGTATCGCAGCCCGACAAGGACCCCTTCTCTGTTCTGAAACAAAAATGATGTCGCAGGCCAAGGCCTTTTTTTTTCTTCTTTCTTTTGGCCCGACTGGACAATTACTGAGTTTCTGAGTCTTGGAAGAAATCATAGCTTTAGGTGCTGAGACGCCGCCAATCGTGCCACGCATCGTGCCAAGAAGGCTACCCTTGAGCCGCTTGCATCGTCCAAGGCTCTTATTTCGTGACGACCTCATGGATAAACCAGAATTTGGTGATTTAGTAGAACCTTGACATTGCCTAACCTCATGCAACCTCTAGGCTGACGAAATGATCATAACTTTCAAAAGTTTGTTGCTGATCGGTAGCGCTTTGACTTATCACAACTGAACAAGCTGTATACGATGTGACGCTGTTTGAACGGAACCATATAAGCCTGTTTTCTGTACTTTGACATTTCGAATGCTTCGTCGTTCGTGACGAGATGACGGCAGATATGAGGCTTGTAGTTTTCTAGCATGATTGGGCATTGCTACCTACAATGAAATCAGTGTGCTAACAACCAACCTGCGTAATGAAGCGACACTGAGAGAGGATACATGGGCTGTGCTAGTTTTCTCCCACACTTTAAGACAATGGATATCTCATGAACCGAAACTGTAGAGTAGGTTTCACTTTGTTTGACCTGGGCGACGAAACAATTCGAGATTTAACCACCAGTCATATGCTTGCTCGCACCACTCAAAGTGGTTCTAGCTAGAACAATCACGAAGGCTTTAGACTTGAGGTTATACAAACTACTAAACTTGCAAACCGTTTCTATTTGAAAAACGATATCACCATTGATCGTTTGCCATGATTTTTCACCTATTCGCAGGTTATTTGCAACTCAACGTGACTGAACGGGATCATAGTAGGTCGCCAGCTTAATAATCACATGAGCGAGTCCTACCCTACATACCTAGGCACCGAACATTGCAGACTCGGCGCCAGGTATTATGATTCGACTCACCAAACCGACACTTTCACCGCATCACAACATCTCACTCCCCTCACCATGCTCTCGTCATAATGTCCTCTCCAATCCCACAAGCTTTATGGAACGCCCGGATTCCGCTGCACATAACCCATCCCGCCTCACCGACAACGCCTTTCATCACTAGTATTCCGCGCTTCAGCTACCTGGCTCTTCTCATCCCGAGACTGTCGATTTTCTTTGACTCGCCCTGCTCCAGCTTTCACTTTGAAGATGTACAGTTGAGGAACCTGGCTGTGGGATTGCTGGTAGACCTGTATCAACCCCGCCTGCCGTGGAGGTTGACCGTGAATGATGGAGTAGGTTGGGATATTGCGGATACTTTTCTCAACTGCGTGAAAGAGGTGAGTTTCATATGCTACATGAGAGCCTCCAGCCAGATACATGTTCTCGGTGTGTACATCCGCATCGGAGATCTGGAATTGCTTATCTTACGACAACGCAGAGCTGACTCGCTTAGGCTGACTTCATCCGCAATGGCAATGCAAACCAAATCATGAAAATGTCAAAAGACAACACCACCCAATTTTGGAACGCTGTCATAGACAACGACCAAGCGTCCTTCAACCGTATCAATAGCCATCTACTCAACGCACCAACAGCACTCAAACATGTACCCATTCGCGTCTACATCCCTACCACCGCCTGGGACTCATCGTCACAAGCGTCTTCCGAGCAGGCCACCTTCAAAGTCATCCAGTCTCTTGTCCCAGCGACAAGTTCAGACCGCCGCCCTAAAATCCTGGGCCAGGCTCTCAAAGAGATGTTGCCAGGGCTGTTCCCAAGCAGTCGAGATCCTATTCTCGCCAAGGTGGTAATGCACGGAGCTGGGGTACCATTTGATGCACCCTTAGAGGAGCTAATGCGGGAAGCCTCATACCCCGACGGATGGATATGCTTGGTTGTCATTGTGCTGTGATGGATTCTGGGCTCCTTTAGCGAATAGGGCATATGGGTGGCGTTAAGGACTGTCCTTATCTTTGGCTCTGCAGCGTATATCACTGGCTTCCAGAACCGTACTTGCGGCATGTTAGACTGCGTGTTTGATCCAATATTATGAACACTTGAAAATTTACTAACACACACAGGCCCAGGCTCGGACATGCTAACTACACTACGTAAAGGTGATCTTCTTGCCCATAAGACTTCTATATGCATCGTCGACGGCCTTTCTCTTCTTCTGTTTAGCCTCCTCTTCCTCATGCATCTCTTCTTCCGCGGCGACATCCTCAGGCCCGGGTATTTGGGGTGCCCAAGCTCGAATTTTCCCATCCATGTGAGAGCTATATACGGCCCCAACCGAGTTGCCGCCGCCCATAGTAGGACCAACTGGGCGTCCCGTCCCCCCTGATGCGCGCCAAACTATACTCGTGATCCTGTTTCTTCCCATCTCGCCCCCTCGTGGCCCTATAGGGTTCGTCACGCCAGGGCTCCGGAGCCGTGTCACAACATGGCCATCATGAAGATCGAGGATAAGAATTTCCTGATCATTTGGCCAGAAGAGAAGATTATTGCCACTTGTGAGATGCGCCGGAGAAACCAAAATACTTGCTGTCTTGGCGTGTTGGTTCTGAATAAGAGAGCCAAAACTGGCGAGAGTATTGGCCCCCGTGGCAGCGTCCCAAACACGAATGCGACGGTCGAGACCAGCTGAGATGATGTATTTCCCATCGTCAGTCCACTGCAAGCCATTCACTGCATCATCGTGCGCCTGTGCCGTGGTACGGAAGTGTGGGATCTGGCTGGAATCCATCCCTGCGGTACCGAGATGCTTCATTTTGTGAACGATGCCCAGTGAGTCTTCCTGGTCGAGCAGCGCCACAACACCACCAGAACGACGAATATCCCATATTCTGACTTTCCCATCTGCGTGACCACTGACAAGAATATGCTCGTGGCGCGGACTCCATGCAGTTGACAAAACAGGGCCGCCATGCGCTACAAGAGCTTGTACAGCGGACCCTGATTTCAAATCCACCAGCCGAACTGCTGGGTTCTGCGTGGCACACGCCACAATAAGATGATCTGCTACAGGGCTGGTGGAGTGGGAGTAAATAGTTGCGTTCAGGTCGAAGGTGGCCGACAGAGTGCAACGCTGAGTCGCCCATAGCTTCAGCTTCTTGTCGTAAGAACTTGAAAGAAAAGCATCCGGATCGAAAGGATAAAAGGCAACATGAGTGACACCGTGACTATGCCCAGGAGAAGACTCCTCTCTCGTAGACCTGGCGATGCTGCTCACGGGGCGAAAAGTGTGCAACTTGTTGGGATTTCCAGCGTCTTCCAAATTCCAGACCTTGATGCCTCCTTCGGCTCCCCCAGAGAGGAGGATACGTCCATCGAACTTCTCAAGGGCGAGTGTATTGACGCCTGCGCCATGTGCTCTTATATTGTGCACACGCTCGCCTACATCTGTAGGGCTGTGCTTGGACGTTCTCTCGCCATTGAAGCGGTGCTGAGGAGCCGGCGCAAAAGAACGTAGGAATTCAGAAGTGATGGACCGAGTAAAGTCTTCATGGCGGAGATCGCCCGTTTCACGAGCGAGAAGGTTGGGCTGCATTCATCTGTAACAGGACGATGACAGTTTAAAAACAATAGTAAAGTTGAATTACAAACCAAAACAATGTAAAGCAGTGAACAACGGCAGTAATCTCACAATCTTGCAGCCTATGGAATGTGGTTTCAGTCTGGAGCCGTGGTGATGTCAGCTGCAAGGCGTGCTTGTTGAACTTAAGGGACCACTCACTACTAGGCACCTACCCTATCTCTACAGCTACCACCTACCCACCCCACAATTGACTACCTACCCAAACTTTCCATCTTCATTAGCCTCAACTTAACATTAACAACAAGCACCAAACTGTCTATCAAACCTTTCAGACTCACTATCCATTCCGCTCTGGTTTTCTACTTCGCATCACTCAACATCCTCGACATTGCGCAACAAACAATGCTTCTGCGCGCACATCTCGAGTGTATGAGAATCTCGATATCTTTCTCACCCTGAAACAGTAGAGAGCAACAGATCAAACATCAACCTAGCTTTTCATTGCACATCATGGACATCTCAAAGAACAATTCACGTATAGCGCCTTTACGTCAAAGTGGCGTCTCCTCCAACCGAGATCCTGTGGCTACCGAGCAGGATCCTAGTAGGGGATCAAAACGCAGACATGCAACTGTCTATGATGCTGTAGCAGGTATTTTGCTCTCCTATGATCGTCCGATTTGAAGCTCACATAAACCAGGCAAAGTCTCACATGACCAAGGTCCCGTAACGGAACCGGAAGAGTTACAGTATAGACCTCGTCACCCCAAGGCAATCAGATACTCCACAAAGGATATCCCTTTGGCTCCTGACGAAATTCTATTCAGGCGGAAAGATGCACCCGTGCGTTACTTGGAGCACGACATCTACTACGCTCATGAACATGACCTGCCCTGTGGGGGGCAGGGTGTCCTGCCAGATAGTGACCTCCTCAAAGCCATTCACGCTTACACCAGTGCTTTCTACAGCGTCAGAAACCACGAGCGCCAACCTCCGGAGAGCCGAAACTTTACTGAACGGAGCATGGATGAGACAGCTCTCTTGGCGTTTGGTATTCTCCTAGAGGAAGCTGGCAAGGAGGTCCTTGGCCGACGAGGCGACCTAGTCTTCACTGAAGGTGCAGATGACGGTCCTGTTGATGCATCCGAGCCAGTCCAAGATGAGACCCGGCTCGTTGGGCATCACGACATCTCCTTGCGGGGACGTCCTAAGCGGAGAAAGATTGCCGAAAGTGATGTTGAATGACACGGGGTAATTCTCCAGCATTGAACGACTGTACAGCTTGAGCTCTCGCGAGGGGGGGGTTGCCTGGACGACAAACCCCGCCAGGGAACCCGTTTTCAGATAGTATCACCTGTGTTGTGCCAGACAACTGGCATATATGGATGGCTTTACAAGTCTGAGCTTGAAGCTCGGATCATACCAAAACTCTGACGCACGAACCGGAAAGTCGTGCACTCTGCAATCACTTAACCTCAGTGGTGGAATAAACATAGCGTATTCATACTTGCTTATACCAGCAGCTGGCATATACCTCCTATCAATTGTCAGCCAAAGACACGAAACATGGGGCTGGCCTATCAACTTCCCTTCTCACCTAGGTACCTATAGCTGCGTAACCATGGCGGCATGAGCAGGTAGCATCGGTTTGGTTACACAAAACACAAAAGATAACGTCAACAGCTCACATTGGGAAGGCGATGAGCATTCACGAACAGGATAATCATACGGCCGAGTCGCATCTTCGCGCCGGTGAACCGACTTGTGCAAAGGGACCTTGTTTGAAGAAGCAAAATTACCCTGAAGTACGAGGCGACGCATGGGTAACATTGGGAAATCTTTTATCACAACTGTCACGTAACTATGCCACCCAGACCAGGACAGGTGCGAAACTCCGAAGAGAAATAGATATCAGGAGCAGATTCGTTATTTCGACCTTTGCCTTGTAGGTTCGAGCTTTCCAGTAGCAATAGTCTAGCTCTGTCAGTTACGAGATACAAGAATCATAATCGTGTTCCAACCTGACTGGGCTTGCTGGGATGAACCGGATTCTTGGGTAACGCGATTGTAGCTTCCAGGTTCTTTGATTGCTGCCTATTCATGAAGCTGCCTTTTTCATACCAGATCTACCAGATGCTGAATCCATCGGCTCATCCCCAGACCTACAGTTCAGCCATCACACTGGCAGGACTGGCCCCCCAGCAATGAAATTTCCGTTTCAGAAAATGGAAGTCGGTCAATCTTATCAAGACATCTCGTCGATCGGTTCACACTACTGGAACAAAGTATCCCTGCCATGAAATTCGACACAATGTACCAGCAGGTCGTCGTCACCGATTGTTTCCTAGCCTCCAGTCACAAACGCCAATTGAAATCGATGGAGCAAAAGGACCGACTGCCAACGACATCTTTGTGACGTTGTTCTTGTACTCAACGGCCGCAGTCGTTGCTACATAGGACAGCCAAATTAACTCTTGAACTTATAAACCGAAGAAACAGGTCATCTTGACCTTGAACGTGAAACAAAAAGAGGCAATTTACTTCCGTCTCGGCCAAGAACGGTCCATGGAACGAAGCAAGCCTCAGCTTTCAGAGTGCCTAGCACGGACCTTTTGTCGGCGATTTCAACGCTTGACGATGATGTAGCATTGACCTCAAAGGAGCAATATCATAGGGCTGTCGAGGTCGAGTCTAGTTGCCCAGGTTATCTCCGAGAAGGTTTCGCGAGGCTATGATGTCTCTCAATCTCGATATGATGATACACATTGTTGTGAACAAAAGACCGGCTCATTATGCGCTCGTGCGCCCGGCAAAGCTTCTGGGCCAAGGTCCTCAAAAGCTATTACACTTTCCAACCCCTCCAGCTCATGATCGACATAAAGTTTTTCTTTTCCTGTGTATTGGATGCTAAGGACTCTGGAACTGGAACTGGAACTGGAACTGGTGCGTGCACTGCGTGTATCAGCTAGCAAGCCTCAATCCCATCAACAAGATAAACACCAATCATCTAGAGGCCATCAGCAGAACATCGCTTTCACTATGGCTTCGGATCACACGAATGGCTTGCGACAGAGTGCCTAGGAGTACTATCGCTATCATATCATCAGGGTCTCTTCAATCTCGGTTCGTGGCACTAGGTTCAGCGACATAACCAGAAACGGTGAAAACAGCCGCGTTGTGGGCTGCTGGCGCGCCACGCGACCTCACCCGAGATCCTTGACCATGTATGTGTATGTGTAAGCTATACCATGAAGCTCAACTGTGCTGTAGCTATTCGCTCAGCATGCTCCGGACACTGAAATGGGTGGTACAGGTATCATCGCCAGGACTTCGTATAGCTGTGACGAGTTAAATGGCAGGAAGCAAAGGCGGCCGAAGCAAGGTCGCATACGATCAATCTGGCCCTGCAACCTTGGCCTGGCTACGTCGTCGCGTGGTCTGTGTGGACCGATATGGCATCTCATCTGACTCTTACTCTTGCTATCTGTCACACTGTCGAACACGAACACACAGAGAGGCACACGCTGAAGCATGTCGTTGCAAAATCTTCTCATGAAGTATAGACATCAGGATTCAGCAACGAGCGTCAACCCTCATGTGTTGATGTGTTTTTGTTGATAAAACGATCTTGACCTTGGACCACCGCTCGGACCCTTTTAGATGGCCTGATATCAATCTCTCATCCCGCACTATTGCGCTTCTACTGGCATCACTTTGCACGTGTTGGGCATTATCTCAGGGTCATGTGGTTGCTGATCATAACAACGCGATATACTGTACTGTACTCCGTACAGTACTTGGAACTCGTACATCAATAGGCAGGCCTTCACGGCATTATCAGAACCCCGCTCTGCAACTTTTGTGACTGGTGCCAACGATAGACTTTCCCCGCATCGGTGTGTAAATTGTCTCTCGTGACTTGCAGTAACATGGTGCGGATGATGATACAGATGCTTGCCAGTCAAAAAATATCGAATACCCAGCCAGAGAGATGGTGATTGAGATCCGCGTCCCGGTATCTGTCCCCCTCCATAAGCGTGGCGTCGGGTACCTGGACTGATAGCACCCGTCCATTATAGTGGCATGGTTCGTCTTATTTGACTCTGAGACATGGTTTTGTTCTTATCCAGGTATTGATACTAGATTCCAGGTGAGAGTGCCTAGCAAGGAAATCTACCAGCGGCACAGGAAACTCCCCGTTCACGCTTTCGGATTATGAGTCCCATTTCTACCATGATTTGGAGCTCCGGTTAAATATCGTCACACGATAACATAGTCTCGTTGGGTTGTATGTATAGAAAGCAACTGAGTCCTAGTATTAAAATGATATACTTGCAATTGGTGACCTGCATATTGCTTGGGGTAGTAAACTTGTAAACACGTTCCGTAGGTCAGATATTGGGATCTAGGCAACGGTATTTCAGCCATTGATGTTTCAGCGCTTGGAGCAAGCCAAATCAATGCTACTTGAGAACTGGGGTTACTATTGCCATACCCAAATACATGTATCTGAAGGATGATCATGATGGAAGTTGGATCAATGTTGATAACAATTCTATGTACAAGCTCGGTTGTGCGGAGTCGGGCTTGACGCCCGGCTAATAACTGGAGGCGTCAATACATGCCAGGACTGTAGTATTTGGGGTAGCTGAACAGAGTCGATAGGTCATAAAAGTGCGTCTTCTAGAACAACGAAGAAAAGACCGTGCAATGCGCCTAATAGCTACTATCACTGGAATAGGTATGGGTTTGCGAACCTATGTCGTAGTTATGAAATGTAGGGTAACAACGCAGACTTGAAAACTATGGGGGCCATCAGCATCAAGAGCAGACACATAATGTAGCTCGTATTGTAAACAAGCCCCCCAATGTTACCCCCAATAACGATTCAAGTTTGTTTACCCGCCAAGAGGAACAACTGGTGAGTGGTGACTGCTGAATACTGGTGAATACCACCACGGCGCGGAGCCATCTTGGGCCTGGCGGCCGAGCAAGGAAGATGATGACATGCTGAAGCGCGATGGCTTCTACTGTCACCGACGACATGGACACGGCACCTGCAATGTCTCAGCCTTCAGCGGCTTGAATGGGCCTCGATTCGATTCAAGAATTGGCCGCCCCCTGCTTCGCTGAGTTTCAAGCAAGGGCAGCAAAGCTCCAAGAAGGTTTCAGGGCAACCAAGAATAACACATATAAATAAGCGAGGTGTCATTAAGTTGTGGGAGGATCAACTATAATCTGTATATCCATATTACTCTGCCGTAGAAATGAACGAGCTTCACGAAACGGCTAGACTAGCTTATTCTGACCGGCGTAAGGGAGAGTGAGAGAGATTGAGAAAGTGCTAAATAAGCATACGAATAAGTAAATGTGGCGCGGGGCTCGTCGTCCAATGCGACTGGAGGTCACCATCTTGCACTTGTTTTGTTCTAGCGCTGCTCCATCACAGCGAGCATCTACGATACGGTCCAATACGATACGATGCCTTCAAGTGAAGAAGGCCAGGCCAGTCCACTACTATGTATGTCCTTGGGTAGCGTACGGACGGAAAGTGAAGCAGCGGATTCCGCGTCCGCACCGGCCCGCAGGCGGCTCCGAGCCTCTTAAACTTTCAAATTGTGAATTGTGTTGTGTTGTGTCTGACCTCCGGGTCACTTGGAGACGCCGACGAGCCGCGACTGACTCGTTGCCGTGGTCTTTTTGCTTTTTCTTCCAGTCGTTTTCTACCCCTGTTGCTGCGCAGTCGGCGACGGCTCTGAGAGGTCAGCTTGACCCAGTTCCATGTTGTCGGTGCCCGTCGTGGTTTGACGGTGTGTTGTGGCTTGTCTCATTCTAGACTACGCCCACATCTACATTCAATGTACGTACATACGCCTATGGTACCGTACCGTACCGCACCGCCTCTCAAGCCTTACAGTAATAGACCTACTGACTAACAGTAACAATCATGTCCGCTCAGCAGTGTAGGGACTCTCATACGGCTACCCATGTCTGGAGCGATCCCCCTGCATCGCTTCACTGCCTTCGCATACACATGACGTCGCATTCAGCGGCGCCAACGTTCCCAGACGAACCCCAAGGGAGTTATTGATCCATTAAGCGTCGTCCCGGCGATCTGGAAAGCTCTGAAGAGAGGTCGTCTCCCACCGTTTTCAACCAGGGTTTGACACCTGAGCTCGCCAACGACTGGGTTGATGGCAAATTACCAGCAACCTTGGTAACCAGTAATAATTGTGACCTGTAGTTTAGGTGTTTCGCTGCTCTGTGGGCTATCCCTCTGATAATTGCCACACCTCTGACGTCGCCCGAGCTTTGAGCAATTGATTTTGAGCAATTGATATTGAGATCGATGCTACAAAGGTAGCACAGCACAGTAAAGAATATCAAATCCTTAGACCAATGGTTTGACCGTGACATAAACTTGATCTATTACTCAAGAAGCAGGGCTGGACCAATTGGCGGTTACAGGCGGATGACATGCCGAAGACAGGCAGAAAAGCCGGTGTGACATTTCAATAGAGGGATCGTAACACAAAATACGGAGTAGTGGAATTCAAGAAAACTATTCCATCGAGTCGAACTATAAGCACACACCCTTCTCCATGTTGGCCACACTTGGGTTTGGAAGCATGGAGACGGCAGTGCTCCCTGGACATTTATGTATGTACTGTATGTCTTTTTTGGTTCGATATCGAATTTGTGTCTTGTTTGACCAGAGGCAAATGTTGGGCATGAATGCCCACCTAGCGCAGATACTATGTACAACCAGCCGTGGCCGACAGGCTCACTGACGAAAGTACCATGAATGCTAGCTAGCAGGCGACGTTACAGTAAGGAAGGGCTTCATATCCAGGGGGATCAATCCCAGGCGCGGTGCCATGCAAGGTACAGGTAGAGATACATACATACTTGGCTGTGGGATGATTCTTCAGATGTACATACATGCGATCCCCTCGGCCGATTTGACAGCCAGGTCGAGGCTATTACGGAGCAAGCGGTCTTGAATCGTTCGGCGAGTCAGATCCAGCGCGCCTTTGAGTCGGCGGTAACATGTATCTGTTCATCGACAACATCCTCCCTTGATTAACCCGTGTACAGTCAGGGATGTCCCAAAAGAAACACCCAAAAACTTAGCGGTAGATGTAGCCTCATGCACCTCATATGCAGGAAACTATGGATACTGCTCTTCCTACAGACTAATTGCCTTTTCCAGTAGTATCGGACAACCGGCGAAGTGTCCATTAGTTAACTATATGCATCCGTCCCCAGTTGCATGCTAATGGGGTCTTGGTGGATGGAGATAAGACAATCCGATGTTCCAGAAGCTTTTTTGTGGCTAGGGGGGGACGGATGGTCCTTGAATAAGTGATATTGACCATGTGAACATGCCCTGAATCTCTGCTTGTCTAACCACATGGATACCCTACTTGGGACGATTGAAATTGAAAGAACATTAGGGCAAGATAACGAATGATCACGTATAATATGTAGGTATGTTTCTACGGAAAAAGTCAATTTTGGGTGCATCGTGCTCCATGCGTATAAATATACCTGTGACGATAGATGGATCCACTGGCCGAGGAAGAGATTCACCGTATCCATCCATCCATACGTACATCAATAGGTGAAGGGCACAAGCAAGAAGCGGTGACGACCGTTGCTTCATCGTGACCAAGCATTCATGCGTCGAGAGGAGCGTCAATCTTGTTAGTTGCGCATTAGCTAGCGACTTAGGTCATCCCAAGCCCATCATTATCTCACTTTGTCGGTCAGCACGAGAGCATAGAAGCTGAGAATTGTGCTTCGACTTCCATTCGTGGCTTGGCTTTCGAAGCGAAGCAAGAACAGGAATAAAGTGGCAGATCGGTAATTGAAAATTTTAGTCGGATCAACATCAACGCTCGCTCGCTGTGTGACAGGTCAAAGCGTAGGCTTTAATGAATGAGCTTCTGGATTGTCACTAGAGTGGCTTTCACATCTGTCTGATTGCATCGAGGCTCAAGGTATCCATTCAGTGTCATCGCCTGGCTCTGGGTGCATTCTGATTCCAAAATAAACGTTAGCTTTCAGCGAATCTCATTAATAAGAGACGTAAGAGCCTCTGGAAGGCCCGGGCTGGCTGGGTTGAGCGAATTCTGTATCTAATAAATCATGTCCAATATTGGAAGGACTCGTAGAAGAAGTAGTAGAACAAAAGACCCTGGTCAATCCAAATTGTCGCGCCTGGGGCCGTGCCTGCGTCTGTCCTTTGGAGTTCCATCAAATCTCGCCAAATATACAGCGTCATATGAGACACGCTGTGGACATTCGGGTTACATAGTATACTGCATTACGGATATTTCAACTGAAATTTCTGCTTATCGGCACTTGAGGGAGATCATCAGGGTTGTTTGAATATACTCTACATGGCAATGCTTAACGTCCTGCTGAAGATCGTCATCATGACACAGCTTGTGACAGTGAAGGCCCAAGTGTTCCTTCGAAGCACGAACTCAAAACGTACAGTAACGTGAATAGACTGTTGGTCGCCGGTTGACCGTCTGGAGTGAAGTTTCGACATAGATACACAGTAGTATAGAGCTTCTGAGCATAAGGAAATTCCGTCATATCGGAACGAAGAGTACTGCATAGTAGAAACAGAGCCTGCACAACTGGACAGTCTACTTGGGTATTATGACTCTTCGTTCATTGAGTCAGATCTGCTATAACAGCTCGGACCCGAAGGCTAAGAAGTTGGTACAGTATTCTGCATTCTAGACTGGTGACAGACAGATAGATGATCGACAAGGACTAGCACAAGCTGTAACGTGCGGCTGTTGATGCAGTAGATAATGATTGGCTAATCTGTACCCCAGAAGTGATCCGTCCGTTTTTGCTTCTTGTTAATCAATCACGTTGACTAATAAGTCGCCCGCCGTCGGGTTGTCTTGTTTACACAAGGAGACTGGACTCAAATTTATACAGAAACTCTTAGACTCTCACAATTATTCCTTTTTTTATATGAAAATCGACGATCTTGTTTGCTACAACCTGCCGGCAGGTGACTACTGAATGATAGGTGGCTTGTGCATGCTAAGTCGATAGTTCCCTATGACTTGGTTTGTTTGTCAACAACTTAATGTCCGACAGAGGAAGGAAATGACGTTTCTGGCAGGTTTGGACAGGATGCTAACGTGAGTCTGAGAGGCGGCTGGGAAAGCATTGGACAAGAAGTGGCCTCTGCTTAAAACGAGGATAACCGCATCTCCTTCGCATTGATGATGATGATGATAATAGCAACCTAATATTCATGTATGGAAATAATCACCTGCCTTGTTGACTAAAGGTTGTTTGCGACTTTCCTGGAGTGCCCTGCCAACCTCCCTCACTTGGGGCGGAAACTGTCCGTCTACAAGACGTTATGACATGTTCAGAAGAAAAAAGCAACCCCAATCATTATTGGTCGTCATATCGATGCTTGCTTCCGCTACAAGAGTCACCTGCGACCTTTCACGTGGCCGAGACACTGCTCCGCAGGAGGTACGTATACTACAGGGAAGAGGGCCAGGGGATCACTGTTCAGTGGCTGAACTGGGCTGCTCGCTCTGCTGGTGAGTTTCGTTGCATTGCGCTGCCGATGCTGCGATCAATGATTGTGCATAGGTCCCGTCATGGTGATCATTGTCCGTGCTGTACATACAAACATGTTCCTTCGCTTCATCGACACAGCAATCCCGAGCTTTGGGCATTGAGGGAATTCTCCATCTTGAAGATAGTAGGTAGGTACTGAAGCAATTTACCAGAGCGCAATTATGTACAACTACAGAGATCTGAGACTTGTCGGGCTTGAATGTACCGAGAATACGGATAGACTACGTGGTAAGGTACGCAGGAAATTTCAAAGATCTTCAAGGGTCTTGGTGGTACTGTACCTACTGTAATGTACTTGAGGGACTTTGACCCCTCAAAGTACTATACCTTACAGTACTCTCTATATGCCCACAGCCCGGTCCATCATGCGTTCACTTACACTCGCTCGCTTTTACAGTACATACTTACTTAGACGGCATGTCCGGGCATTGCTGGTTAGCATTGGCGTTGGGTATCAAGATTTCCGTTATCTTTCACCTCTTCTAACGGCCCGTGATGTGTAGGTAAGGACCGGCAAAACCTTCTTCTCCATGATCTGCAGCTGGTCGGGAATGACCAGGAGCTCCAACAGTAGTACCTTGAGCTTACTTTATCCGTCTAATTCTCGCTCGATGTTTCACTGAACTCTAGTACCGAGAATGGAATTCCAGTAACCGAGATTCAACCAGGAATGGATGGGACTCTTAACCTAAACTCTGACGTACTGGGACTCTGAGAGTTAGTACCTTTGTGTGCATTGCTGGCGAGTCGTTGCATCTTGAGTCGAGTGCACTGTCACTGTGACTGAATCGAGCTGGGGTTATGTACGTACTACAACACGATTTGCCCTCAAGGCCTCTGGGGCCTACCTACAGTCAAGTCAGCTGTATGATTTTCCCAAGCTAATAAAGTATCCACTGGAGTTTCAGAAAAAAATCTCTTTGTGAGTGAGAATCAGGCTAGTCGGACACTGCGCAGAGCAAATCCGTCGTGCGCTACTAGACGCCTCCGAGGTGTTGGGCTCCACGCCGCGCCCACGAGGCCTCCACTATAACTCAACTCAGCGCACCACCACAATCTCGTTCACCTCCACCCAGCCATCATCTCCCGTC
Source organism: Fusarium acutatum (assembly GCA_012932015.1). Classification (NCBI taxonomy): domain Eukaryota; kingdom Fungi; phylum Ascomycota; class Sordariomycetes; order Hypocreales; family Nectriaceae; genus Fusarium; species Fusarium acutatum. The sequence continues at coordinate 94,819 of JAADJF010000030.1, forward strand.
TGAAGCTTGTACCTTTTGGGCGGTCCGTCGCATGGCCAGATACTTTACCTAAGACCTGAATTTTTTCACTTCTCACTTTGTCCGCTACTCGTGAGCATCCATTTCAGTACGGTACGGCGCGGGTACCGTATCAGCAAAGTTGCGGTGTTGAGTTGTTCGCCTACCGCGCTTCTTTGCTTTTACTGGCACATACTGTACTATTGTTCTTGCCATTACGTGCTTCTGCAAGCTTGATCTGCTCTCACATCATCCATATTTTGCGACTGCAACACCTCCGCCCGCTTTGTTGACCATATTCGGTAGTCTCCAAACGGCGTACTTGTAGGTACTTCAATATTCGCTCAGCCAAAGAAAAAGGGTCCTTTTAGCAGAGGAGAAAGGGAGGGCCTGTCTAGCAGCGAAGACAACATATTAGAAACCAAACCAAACCAACCCCAAGCCCGAACCAAGCCAGCGGGTAGCGACCGACGTCAGTCTTTTCTCTGTAGCACCCAGCAACGCAAAACTCGCGGTTCCAGGTACTGGTACAGTGACTTCCATCGTGCTGGAAAATCTGCTCTGTTCTCTAGGTAGTCTCTTGGGTGCAGGGGTGGAGAGAAAAACGGGCAGCAGGGGTCCGCCAAAGAAAAAGAAGAGTCTTCGCCGACATCATCCCCCCCAGTCACAGCCAAGCATCAAGGTTCCTTAACCCCCTGGCCTTGTTTAGCCTCCTCCGACTGTCAACTCGGCTGGGTCGGTTCGTCAATTGGCTCCAAAACTGCCTGTGCCAGGCCCGCCCACCCCCGGCAGACCGTCTTTTGTGCCTTGAGGTTTGAGGCTGTCGGTCCCAGAATTGCGCTCGACTTGGAGTCGACATCATACCTGCCCAAGAATCGATCCGTTCGCTCGCCAAATTTGCGCCTTTCTTCCCTCAATCTCCAGCTCTCAGTCTCGAGCGCGTCCCTTTTTTTTTTTTTTTCCGCCATCCCAACCATCCGATCCCATCCTTCGAAAGTCCTTTCGCTACCGCCGTTGTGTCTGTGCCCCCCACCGTTGTCCATCTCCCAGGTACCGAGCGAGCGAGCGAGCCAGAGCTTGTTGAATCTCCATCTCGTCTCTGCCCAACTGCTGATCCTACCGCACCGCGTCACTGGGGCTCAGGCTGGCTGGAAGAGTCTACTCGGCATCCCATCTCTTTCTCTACGGATACCTGCCTGCCTACCTACCTGAACCTCTCTCCAAACTTCACCTTTCACCTCCAATCCAGGTACGGTACATACAGTGCAGTACTTCGTACACGTACATGTAATTGTACCCAGTCGTTTCAGACACACCCACCCCCATGCCTCTCAACCTCTACCTCTATTGCTGAAGGGCCCAATTATCATCCGCCCCTCCAGCTTCCAGAGCAGCTGGAAGCTTCACCTCACTCCCCGGGTCGTCTTTTGTTTCGCTTCTGCCATTATCCTATCCCATTCTACTATTGTATTGTACCTATCCATGGCCACCGCCTCTACGTGGTCCCTGCTTTTCTCTTCGCCTTGTTCCTGATTATGTGTGCAAGTACTACCATACATATATAGTACTCAAGCATGGATCCAGCACCTCCAGACAGTAAACGTCCACGCCTCTCTTCGTGGCCAGTCGGCACACCTCAACAAGGAGTATCACTACCACATCCTCACGCTCATCAACTTCCACCGCCGCCTCCGCCTCCGCCCGGCGCTCTACATCATCCTCCTCATCCTCCTCCGAGCCCGTATCAACATTACCCTCCCCGACCCATCGAGCATTCCTCAGCTCCGCCGACGCCTTCTCACGCTGCACCTGCGCAACCGCTTCACGACACCGATCGTCGCCATCATGAGCCAGAGCCCTATCCTCCCGTTCAAGACTATCATCGACAGCAACAGCAACAGCAACATCAACATCAACATCCACCACAGCAGCACCCTCAGCAGCAGCACCCACACCCACCTCCGTCGCCGGCGCATCCGGCGCATCATCCATACCCGCCTTACGGTCCAAGAGATCCTCCCATAAAACGAGACCCAGCCGAGGATCAACGCCGACCCAACTCGACGGGCCATGCGCCCGAAGGGATGTCGTCAACACCACATCTTCCGCCGACCTCACTGCCACCACCTCCGCCTCCTGGCGCATACCCAGATAACCCACCGCGACACATGAATTACGAAGGCGCGCCTTCAATGCCCCCGACACCGGGTGGCTACCGTGCGCCCAGCTTCCCGCCGCCTACTCCCGTGCCCCATCAGACGCCCTACGAGCAACATGGAGGTTATCCTTCAACCCCTCACGAACCATTCTATAGTGTTTATTCATCATCAGTCCCAGCTAAGAAGAAGAACACGAGAGCTTCTCAGGTACGAGCCTTTTGTGATTCGGAAGCGCGCAAGTTCTAATTGGATATAGGCGTGCGATAGCTGCCGGCAGCTGAAGGCCAAGTGCGACGAGACGAAGCCATGTAAAACCTGCAAGGAAAAAGGCGTGGAATGCAAATACCGTGACCCGGTGCCCAAGGCGTAGGTTTTGAGAGATTCACATCGGCTTGACAGCAAAAAACTAAGAATTATGGCAGGACGGATAAAGCTCAAGCCGACATTCTAGAGGGTCTCGGCTCTGTTCAGACGTCGCTTAACTCGATCATGTCACACCTGGGGCGATTTGATCAGAGATTGATCAAGATGGAATCCCTCTTGCCCAAGCATCTTGCGACATCAGCTCTCAAGACAGAATCTTCCGTGGAAGACGAGTACAAACGTGCGCCAGCGTCGCCTTACGTTGCCAATGGCGCTTCTGTGGACCCGTACTATAATGATGCCCATCGCGATCACCCATCCTCAGAGCCCATGCCATTGCGTATGATGGCCGAGGATGAAATGGAGGTAGAGCCAGGCCCACCCGTTCCCCCTGGTGAGCCCGCGATTCCCATCAATCATACGACTTTGGCAGGCCTGCTCTTGGAATGGCCTTCCATCCGGGAGCTTACAAAACATCACGTTGAGCGCGAAGGTGTTCGATATATTAGCGAATATCCCATCAGCCAAGAGCAGAACAGGGGTGTTCTGATAGTGTATGGTCGAGGTGAAGACTCCCACCCTTCTCGACATGTTAGAGAACCAACCGACCATGGCAACTTGGATATGGCCGACGATTCATCCGATATGGCATCTCCTTCGCCCGCAGCTGATTGGGGCCAGCTCGGTGGACTAAGTCCTCCAGACCAAGTGGAATACAAGGGAGGTGTTTTGGTTGATGGCAACCCTGATTTCTCTGAGCCGAAAGTGTGGGCGTACGTCGAAAGTTTTAAGGAAAACATTCTCAACATGCACCCTATCATTCAACCAAAGCTGTTGGACTACTGGGTTAGGCATTTTCTGGATAACCTTCCTGCATCACAGCCACGTTCAGCAAAGCCACAAACATCGAAGCCCACCTTCGCGGTTGGAGGAGGCTCTTCGACTCCAGAAGCTGCAGGCTCAAAGAGGAAACGATCGCCAGGACCAGATGGCTCCGAGCCACCCACACCTGCGCCACAACGTATCGGTCGACCAGATCGGTCCATCCATACCGCTCTAGTTCTCACGGTTCTGGCTTTGGGTAAAGTTTGCCTTCATCGCGATAACGTGCCGGATGTCGTCCATCCTACAGAGCCTCTCCCTCCCCACGGAAGCCCTGCTCTCCGCAACGGAGCCATTCCGCCATCGCCCAATCAGGGCTCCCCGCCGGGGTACTCATCTCATTCCCATTCATCAGGTTTGCCATCACCTAAAGAGCAAGACCGTAACATTCATAGTCGTCGATCCTCTATTCATGGCACAGGTGCTTTCCGCTCTGGCTACAGTCTGAAGAAGAACTACGAGGTAATCCCTGGCCTGGAGTACTTTGCATACGCCACGGATATCCTTGGCAACCACACCGGCGCGTACAATAATATGAAAAATGTGTATGCCAACATCTTTGCCGGGCTGTATCATGGCCAGCTGGGCAGACCGATGGAGAGTTTTGCTTTCATCCACAGGGCCAGCCACAAGCTCCAAGTCATTATGAGACCGTAAGTGCTATGAGTTTTAGTAGAACACAGATCAGGAGTGGCTGACAATATTGCAGGAGCCTGGACAAAATGCGACGAATCAAGCGCAACAGCGAGTTCATCCAGGAAACCAAGTACAACCAACTTGCTCTCACTTTCTGGACTTGTCTGCAGCTCGAGAGTGATCTCATTGCAGAGATGCAACTTCCCCCATCAGGGCTGCTCTCATATGAAGATGACATGCCGCACCCTAACATGAGTCTCTTGGAAGGTTTCAACCAGCGCATCTTGGACAGCTATCCAGGCCAGCTATACTTGCGTACCCACCTCAACAGCATCCACCGAATGTTCTACGCCCCTGAAGATCCGGCCAAACCTGGCAAAGACAAGTTCCGCAATGTCGGCGTCGTGTCTGATGCTGTCTCGGGTATGCATTGGGTTGCCCCTAGCTTTGCATTCAGAGAGGATGATCCCCCTGCAGATGATATTCTGGCAGCAAGACTGCGGGCCAAGTACTGGGGAGCTCAGGTGATCACTTATCGCCCATTCATCCGACAGATTCTACAGTTCTCGCACTCAATCAAGAACCATGCATCGAGCCCAAACTTTCCCAGCGTCAGCTCTGAATTCCGACAGGACATCACAGCGCCTGTTATTCATCCCAAGGCTAGAACGCATGGCGATATCGATCCTCAAGTCGTTGAGTTGGCTAAGAAGGGTATCAAAGCGCTCATTGAAAGCACTCGTGCTTTCCACGGTCTGGGAGATAGGAGGCCGATCATCACCAATATTTTCGGCACAGCTCACGCGTAAGTCTTTCGTCTTCAACTGATGGGCCTCAAACTGACCACGCTCTAGCCAATGGGGCAACCTGTTGATTCTATCAGCTGCATTCCGTGACCCAATCCTTCACACATATGTAGATGAGGAACTACTCCGAACACTGTTCCACAAGACAATCCAGTTTTTGCGACAGTCGGCAACGGCAACGAGCGCACTTCGAACTGACATGCACATCCTTGAAGGCCTACAGAGAGATCTTTTCAGCTACGATCCGAGGACCAACTCGAGCTTCTCGAGCGGCACAAGCGTACCTGGCTACCATACTCCAAGACCTGTTCCCATGGCCGCGCCGCCTCAGATGCCCCATCAGATGGGCGATCAAGGACACCCACGATCTATGCCCCATCATTTACAGATGAACTCATCACATGGGTAGTGATAGAGTCGACGATGTTTGCCGCCGTGACTGGGAGACCTATATTGATGACTTTCATTATCATTTATAATCATCATGATGATATGGCGTTTGGGGACTGATTCATACGCGCCATAAGAGACCACGAAGGAGTGCCATTGTTTTGGCAGGTAGTTATTAGACGCTCAGTCAAACGAAATGGGCTCGACGGATAGAGCGACTATACCCCCCCAGGTGCATGGATTGCGCCTTTTTCGATGGCGACTGAGAAGAAGCATGGGTGCATTGTCATCCATGTCACGCACGGGTGTTTTGGATCGGTTCTAGCTTATCCAATACCCTCTCGACTCGTTCCAGTGCACTGTATCACTAGCAGCGTACAACAAAAGAACACCTCCTTGGGGTGCAAACCCCAATCTCGAACACATATCGTGTTGTATATACGTCGACGGATGTTTATTGGTTTGGCCGGTCATTCATTGATTTCTGCTTATAGAGAGGCTTACCTGTCGTTTGTGTTTTTGAACATTACAAGATTTGCATTGCATGGCTGTTTTATATGGCAAATGATTTTTATTACTGTTGTTTTTGAACACAAAATCATGGATCTCAATTTTCCTTGTTTTACATGGAGGGATTTGGAGGAGATACCACTCACGGTTGCTGAGCATACCTACTGTAGTACATATTGGATCAAAAGGAAAGGAGGAAAACACGTGCATGCTCACAATCGTTTTGTTTTTTTTCTGGATGTTTAGAAGCATTGCCTACCCAAAGGGAGTTGAATTATATACAAAATCTATACAATATTATCAAGTTCTTCATCTTTACTGTCCCTCTTCAACAAGAAGCGTTGAGCGACTTTGGAGACCAATGACGCCATTGAGGCCCTCGTACCTTTAATCCTTGTTCCTGTCCTGCATCCCAATCATTACGTGCAGCATCTCGATACAACAAACAAATGGCCTGCCCCTGATTGCATACGAGAGATGCGTGGGGGAGGCACTGTTTCTATAGCCAAGGTAGTACAGACCTTAAGGTACATACCAGGGGTCTACGCTTAGTTTAGTTTAGTTTAGTTGAACACCCCCGCCAAAAAAAAAAGTCTTCTAGAAGGTCAGGGCGTTTCTGTTTCGGTGATTCCGTCCATGTTTCTAGAACGTCTAAAATGTGAGGGGGGAAAAAGGGGGAGGGGCAAATTCACCACGTAGAAGGCGGAAAAGGATGACAGTTTTGACTCAGTTGAACCAAGTGAATCAAGACATTTCTCTCAGCACTATCTGAGCTTTTGTGTCTCAAACGAGTCATTCAGGCGACTCTGGTTTTCATTCAACCTGTGGATAGTGCAGGGTTTCGTGGCTTTTGCCATAGAAAAAAAAGCAATTATTCTTACATGTCATAAAGATTTACTGTAGGGGGGTCAAAACACGAGGAAACGTAGGAAAGTCTTAATACATGGATCGGTGAGCCCACTCCATAGGCCATGGCTAAGCGGTCAACCATAATTCACACCGAGGGTGAAGGCCTTGCAAAGATAGATGTACGTCTCTGCCCCGAGACTAAATGGAATTGAGCGAATCTCACTGGATTCGTACTGGTACAAGTGTCGATAGAATGGCTGGGGTTGCTACATTGCCCTGGGCTGGCTACTGTATGTGTGCTTTATAGAACGCCACATGTGAATAACTTGCTTCTATCACGAGATCAAAATGAACGTGCCGTTGACGCTCCAATCTCGTAGAGCTTGGCCCCAAATTCCACCTCCAGTAACTTCAATGCCTTCAAGACCCGTATCAACCAATCCTTGTTGTTCAAGCCCAACTCCTGAGTCTCAAGTATGTTGGCTGTGTATGACCTGAGGCCCTCTGACTCTGACAGTTCTTGGCTGTCGTCATCCCAGCTATCAGCGACCGTGCTCTTGCTCTTACTCTTGACTGCAGTTTTGACGATGTTCTCGAGTTTGTCTATGCGTTTCTGTGCTTCATTACCGCCCGAAGATACCTCTGGAACATCTCATTGTCCTTTTCTTCGGGATTGTCCAAGTCGAGATCGTCTTTTGCACCGATGACCATCTAAGAACTGGCCACAATGGTCTTGAGTGCGAGCCAAAAGTCCTTGGGATGGAACCAGACGCCACCTGACTTGATGTTATTGTCGCATACTGGTACTTTCCAACTGCCATGCTTGAGTCATAAAATTGAACATGGAACTTGGTATCGTTATCATGACGCAAGATAGTGGTATAAGGAATAGAAGACTCCTCAATGAAGACACCTTCTTGAACCAGACACAAATCCTTAATTAATTGGGGTTGCCATTAAAGCTAGACAGAGCCGCAAATGGCGATCGTGTGCGCGGGGGTACAGTGCTCTCAAGATATCTTGATCAGTGGTAAGTCTCGATCTGGTTTATCCGAAAGGTGATGTTTAATGTAAAGTTGCACATAGTCTGTGAAGACTAATAACGTCTCCTGGCTTTAAGGGACGAGAGCTACTCGGGCAGAAGCTGGAATTCGGCGAAGGAGGATGTTAGAAGATGTCCGAGCTGCTCTGGCACCAAGCCCAGAGTTTCGCCGTACGGGAATGCTGTTGAAAGGTGACTTGGCACCAGCATAATGAAGTACTCTCCTGAGCAACGTCATTGTCCTTAGAAAAATCATAGAAATAAACGCCGCGAAGTAGCGAGTGTCAAGCAACCACTGATTTTCCGGCAAGAAACAGACGGCTGACGATGCCTGAAAAGTTTCACTGGTGCTCCCTTTCACGACAAGAGATCTTGCCGTCTCAGTTACTCGGTCGAGGTTTGCAGATGATGTTTGACTGACATGTCATCGTCTGGTCCTCCTAGGTATAACCGGCTTTGTGCTAACAAAGCATCAACTGCGTTGACTGCAAACTCGGATTTATTGGTCGCAATCAGAAGTACGAGGAGACGTAGAATTAGCGTGGCTGATATTGGGAATTGTCCTTTCAAGTCTGCCAGGCGTGAAGATATGATGATCTCGTGAACCCAGCCTTGGGGAGAGACAACTGAAGACGACATTCTCCGGAAAATCAAACCGTCTTTGTCATTGCTCGAATTGCGCACAGGGCTATTGAAATCAGCCGAACAAGTCGTGGTCTCAGCAAAACGAAAATGCCCGGTGGGTGCTTCTGGATCGAAGCTTTCCCAAGCATTGATCTTTTGTTTCAATCAAAGCAGTCGTAATGGGAGACAAGTGCTGGAAATCGTAGTGCACGTGGAGCTCACAAGACAGAGGGAACAGTTGTATAATGTGCCGGTCTAAAGCTTTCACGATGTGAGGCGATCCTGAGCCTCCAGATTCACATCATTCACAGAGAAATATTCCTATATGGCATTAGAAGCTGCGCACACACGTAGGATTAATAAACGTACCGATCCTTGAGTGCAAGCACTGGGTGCGCCAACCTGAAGTTGGGGCTGATACTGTCGTCCTGGTCCAACCACGGCACCGAGACGCTCTGAAAGACATATTTCTCACGAGGGTCAGAACTGAACTTACAAATATCTGAATAGAGACCTCATGAACGATAGTGTCCATGTCGTACGCCTTCTGTGCCTGTGATATGGTCAAGCGATCCTTGAGCTCGTGGAGATGTCCTACCGTGGCCGAAAGAGCAATGATAGGGCAAGGCGCAAGTAGTAAGTAGTAGAGCTGTTACCATATGATACCACCCTTAACCTGACCAATACCGTGGACTTAATGTGATCCGTTTCACTCGATGTGACCAGGGACGGCACCCGACAGCTTTGCCTGGGGCCAGCAACATGATTTGCAGCATGCAAGACGTAGTTACCCTAATTTGGCACTGGGTGGAATTGTTGACAAGTTAATCTCTTGTATGAATCGCCCATATCGAATTGATAGCTTGTTGACGACACGTCTTGGAAAACCGTGCTTCCATCTGGGCAGAAATCTGATCAACGAGAATCTTTGCCGGCCCTACGTAATGCAAAACCTCATTGTCACTCTCTTGAAAGAAATGAATGTTCTGTCATCAGATGTTGGTTGGATGAACAGCACACTTTCAATGGCATCGGTTGAATCGAGAACATTTCGTTGCCAGACATCTGGTTCAAACGGTATTCGTGCATCAGGCCGTGCGCCAAATCGCCTGCCCATGTCGGGGCCTGCTTGTTCAAGCTGCAGAAGTTGATGGTCGATATCAGCTTCAAACCATCACTCAAACCTTCCGTGTTGATAGAGAAAGGCAAGCAACTAGAAGATTCGCTAGCCTTGATGGGGAGTTGGGTAGCTGTCAGTCTCTTGACAATACCCTGACCAGCGTTGGCGATGTTGGGCGAATAGGTAGGCGTCCTAGAGATCTCACAGGGGTATTTCTAGATCGTTGATATGAAGAATGGTCCTTAGACACATTAGCAACAGAAGTGTTTCAAGGAAACATCATAACTGACCTTTATTTGAGTCCCTGAACTCCTGCTTCCTTACTTGAGCCATAGTCTCATCATAGGACAAGTGAACCTTTGGCCTCGCTGCAGCATGGCACCTCACAGACTATCAGACTAAAAATCCAGGGCCTTGTGGTGAGGCTCTTGGTATTCTCGAATTTACCGTACTTCGGTTGCTGAGGGCTAAAATATCCTTCAGATTGGACTAGGTTTTTTGGGTCGCCAAGCTTTTGGGTTTAACAAGGCCAGAAACGCCATGCTTTTTGGTTTGGACAGGAGTTGACGGTGATGGTTTCGCGCTTGAAACTTTTGCCAACCAAATTGGTAGGGCTAGCAGCAAAGGAAACAACATCCTCCTCCATACGCGACTGCATTTGTTTCTGTCGACGCTCCTGAAGCTAAGAAGGGACTTGTTTGTGGCTTTTGAAGTTAGTGACAGATTTGAAGGCATCTTTGAAAGCGTATTCTGCAACGGGGTCAATTGCCTCAACATCCTTCATGCAATTGTTCAAGACTGGGTGACTAGATGGGAACGCAGTCAAGCCGTTGAAGTCTTTCAGTGTGTATTGAAGTCTTTTGATTGTTGCAATTCAAGAAAAGGCTGCTCTATGTCAAGGCACAGTCCTTTGGCTGTTTCTACATGTGGAATACGCCCATGGTGAAGGATCCAGGAGAGACCTCGGATCATCTGTGATCGACTTGAGAGCATGGAAGTAGATTCGTTCATCAACAAAATCGAAAAGACCATGTACTTGTTGCTCTTTCGATCCGGATGAGATTTTTAACTCCTGCTGGGTTGCTGTGCAGATCATGTGAGGAAGATCGCGATCTTGGGTCTCGAAGAGCCAATCCTTGATACCAGTATGTGTGTGAACTTGGCTTTGGAGTGAGTAAGTGCGGAGAGTGGCAACTTGCAACAATAGTGCTTCAACACGGTTCACGTCAGCCTCAGCAAATTCGTATCCTGGACAGCAATTGTCGACATAGGCAGGACGAAATGTCACAGAATGCTTCTCTTCGAAGGGTAAACTCACATGATCGGAGGCCTGGAATACTTGGCGGGCAACATCATCTGCAAGTATGTTTCGGTCTGCAGTTCAAGCAATCTTTGCGGTAGTCGGTGTTGATGCGAGGCTAATCAACTGGCTGAACAGGCTCGCATTTGAATCTCGGATCCTTCTGGGACTCCTCAGGCGGAGGGTATTCAGCAATGAGAACGAGAGAAAATGCGAAAGACTTCGTGGATGTACACTAGTCAAAAGGCTGGCGACAGTCCTTGACAGTGATGGAAAAAAGAAATCCGAACGTCGACCCTCACGAAGAGGGCCCCCCCGAAGGAGGGTGCAACACGACGAACGGCGAGGAAATTTTGTCATACGTTGCGCCCGAACTTATGCCCTTTCCCGCCAGAAACTAATTATCGTGACGGGGCATCCCTAGGCGTGATGGGCGCGCCTAAGGTGCTGTGTTGCTTTACGAAGTCTTTCAGCATTACAGACCTCTCGTCTCCCGTGGCTACTAATATTTGCTCAGCCAGACAAAAAAAACTGCAAAGTGAGAGGAACGTCAATATGGAGATTACTCACCAGGTTCTCTCAACAGCGGCCCAAAAAAGGTTCCAAGGGACGAAGTTCTGCAGGCGCAAGGCCCGGGGGTGATACGGCGGTTGGATGAGGAGCGAGGAAGAAATGGAAGAAGAAGAAGAAAGATTGGAGATATACAAATGATAAAAACAAATAAACAGAGAGTTGCCTAAAAACAAAAGTTGGCCCCAGGCAACCAACATCATTGTCCATGGATGACAGCTGCTGCCACTGGCGGAAAATATTAGATATTAGCAGTGACAAAAACCCCACGTCAAGTCGAGTATGTCTTGGATTTGAACCAGCACTGATCTGGTTGTCTCGAACTGAATATTGCCTTCACAGGCAGATATACACACTACGATCATTATAAACGCATAGTGAGTGCAATTGGTCTAGATTCAACGACGATTTTGCTGGATCCCACTTGCTTTTGGCAAAGATGTGTGTATTGATCGGCTTTGAAAACTCGATTCACAGCAATATACAGCGATACAATAACATAAGAATGACGTCCATCTCCCATTGACGTCTTCCCATATTGAAAACCTAACTTAGCAAGTATCAGAGAAGTTATCAGCCTTGCAAGATGCGCCATCGGGCCCACTGGAAAGTTTAGAGGGTTCACTGCCGTCTGAGTTACCCTCGAAAAGGTCACAGTTCTTGCCTGAGTCCTGGCAAGCGTTGGAGACGGTGCAGTGTCGCCATAATTGGTATTGACTGAGAAATTGGTAGTCACAAGCTGGACTGATGTCTCTGATGTGACTTACTACCGCAGAGAACACCGCCGTTGACAGCAGCGATATTGTCAATAACAACAATCTGGGGACCGCCGTTATCCTTGCAGTTACCGCAAGATCGCACAAGCTTGCCATAGTCTTCGACATAAAAGTTGGAGATCTCGACAGTGCCACGGCCGTTAAACTGAACAACCTTACCGGCGGCGTGAAAAGCACATCCTCCACGGATTGTGGAGGTACCTGACTTTTGCTTTAGAGTGATGGCATCTTCACAAACGCCTTCAAACCAGACGTTTTCAAGAGTGCAAGTTCCCTTACAGTGAACGCCCTCAGCTTGACCAGGCCCAATAATAACATTGCGGAGAGTAGCACCATCCTCGAGAATGAGCATGGCATCAGCCACACTGGTTGTAGAACTGTAGAGCGGCAAAGGCAGAGCCAAAGTTGGCAATGGTGAGAAGCGCAGCTTTTCGCATGTTGGAAATGATTAAACGAGTGATCACTTAAACGAGAATAAAGTGGAAGAGGTTAAAGAATGTGCTTTGAGGGCCTGCCCGGGACTGCCAAAGATGAAAGAAAGTAGCAAAGAATATCCTGCTGGACTAAATATTCTCCTTATAAAGCATTTATGTCATGTAATGATGTCGTCCCAGACCTTCAGCCGCAGGCCAGTCAATCCTGGGAACGGAGTTAATGACAGACAAGTCGCCACCAGTTTGTCACTGAAACCTTGACAAGGGGAAGCTTATTCAGGATATGCACTTCTCGCCATTTGCAGTTAAGGCTTAGCCTAAGCTTATTCGAAGGGTCTGAAAGCCGAATTGGTTGGATTGGCGGACTTGTCCAGGTTTGACCGTTGTGATTGACATCCTGGTTGATTTGAAACAGACAGACCAAAGAAAGCAGGCCATCTGTTCAACTATGGAAATGCCATAGAAGCCAGATAAGAGCCAAGTGTAAATGGTTTCATTTGAAACAGGTAGAGTGAAGCGGCATCCAGTAATCTCGGGCAAGGGAAGTTTTGCGGTGGTATTCATGACTGGAAGTTAAAAAGCCAATATTTGTTCAAGATCTCCATTGTTATGAGAAGTAGCAAGGCCAAATTGATTCTTGTTCTAGCGAGGAGGTCCAGATATGCCTTGGTGCTAATAACTAGGGTATTTGCTAACCACCAATGAAGGCTAAGTATCAGACAAGGAACTTGTTTGGTTTGGGGTTCTTGGTCCGAAAAGGCAAGGGTCTATCGAAATTATATCCATGAGCTACAGCTTGAAACGGGCAGAGTTCGAGAGGCCCCGAGGAGGGAAAGAAACTGTCCAGAAGCACCAACTAGTGCGCGAATAATTCTATCTTCTTCTGCTTTATTGTGCTGGTAGTGTTCGGAATACTGTCCAAACTCTGTTCCTGGCTACGATCACCTGGACTTGGGTGGTTCTAGGACCTTGGGGTCGATGACCCAGCCCAAGTATCAAACGCATCTTCTTAGTCTGCGTATCTACCTAGATGTTCTGTATGGAGTGGACTGCCACACTTTAGGTCTAGCAGGTTGCGTGAGGTTATTGATCTTGCTTTTGCTTGAATAGAATGAATGGTCCTAGAATTCGTGAAGATGCCCCTGCTGAGGGTTCCTTGAAACGCATGTTGCATTGATAACTATAAGCATAAGCTGCATTTTTAAGATTACTTGAGTCGAAGAGCAATCTCTAGGTAGTCTATGGAGAAGCTCGACTGATTTGGGCCATTGGCCAAGCTTTGTTAAATTCTTTGGGCAAACATGAGGAACCTTGGATGAATACCAGTGGAGGTGTCCATAACGAGTAATCTGCTGCAGTGAATAACACTCACGTGCGTCATCATGTGACCATTGTAAGCTCTCGGGAGCTCTTCCACAGGCTTCTTCCCCCTTTTCATGTAGATCAGCTAAAGGGGTGACAGCAATGACGCCACAATCCACATCGCGTTTGAGAAATCGACATTTGACACGACGATTCGGCTCAAAAAACGGTTATTAAGATGCACAAAATTCATGTTGAGCGCAATTACAAGTGAACAAGCATTGTCACGAGAGCAGTTGCCTGTCTCATCTAGGTGTGATGGCGATGCTAGTTGCGCTATTAAGTTTTGAGATTACACTCCTTTTTGACACGACAAAGCCGGGCCACTTTTTTAATTAGACGATGTCGTTCGTTTCCATTGAGAGTTATGTATAGGGGAACTCTAGAGGAGAGGAAGAAAGCAGTCCATGGCTTATCTGTTGATATCAGCTTATCCCTCTGTCCCAGCCTTGATCAATGAATGCATCATGCCTTGTTTCTTGTTTCTGCTCTTTACCTTATCAATCATCATCATATATCGCCTCCGATGACGGTATCCTCAGAGTCTCGCATATAGAGTGCTGTTGTAAGGCGAGCCAAGTTTTGGAACCCCAGATTTTTACAGGGAATATTATGCCCCAAACCCAATCAGCTTTGGAGAAAGTCCAGACCCAATTCAAGACCCGGTTTTTTTCGCGTCAACGTGGAACTGCTTCGGTAGCCGTAACCGTTTTTCTCCAGGTTAATAAACTACCTACTGCTACAACAGTCCCAGGTCGCTTCCCCGTCTCGCTCCTCAGCACGCACATAATTAAGACCACACTTACCTAGGCCCCTACTCCTAAGGTCTCTCTCATCCTCTCCCACAACCCGACCCGACCCCGAAGCCACGTCATCTTCCCCCAACAGTCAAGTCAGTGCCGTGCCAGTCTTATCTATCAGCCATGTCTTCGCCATCGAGCTCATCCCAGAGCGGGAAGCGCAAGAGAAACTCCCTTCGCGCGGACTCGGCCGCTGACCTTGGTGATAATGGCATCCAGACATCCTCTCGTGATGCCTCTGGTGAGGAGGGAGACACAACAGCCGCTGAGTCGGGACGACTTCACAGCCGAGGATCAGCTGTTGGAGGCCCAATTCCTAAGAGACAGCGCTCTAGCTCGGATCGTGTCCTCGAGACAGCTGCTGACCATGCCCTGGATCCTGGCGAGCCAAGCGACACGACAGAAGCCAGCATCGACATTGCTGAGCGAGTCGGTCGCAAGGGTCGCAAGCCTTCTCTGAGGGAGCTTGACGAAGAGGAGCAGCGAAGAAGTGAGGCCATGCCTCCTCCTCCCATTGGCAAGCTCCAAGATCCTGCTGGTGGCTACAAGACGAACCCACCTCCTGTTGGCCGACCTGTTCGTGTATACGCTGATGGAGTGTTTGATCTCTTCCATCTTGGGTAAGTCAAAGAACCGACTTGTTGAAACTGAGCTGTCTGCTAACCACTCTTTAGCCACATGCGACAACTTGAGCAAGCCAAGAAGGCCTTTCCTGACACAACGCTCGTCGTTGGAGTCACAGGCGACCACGAAACACACAAGCGCAAGGGTTTGACTGTCATGTCTGCCGCTGAGCGTGCCGAAACTCTCCGCCACTGCAAATGGGTTGATGAAGTAATCGAGGATTGCCCGTGGATTGTTACCCCCGAATTCCTCGACGAGAACAAGCTCGACTATGTCGCTCACGATGATCTTCCTTACGGCGCGGACGAGGGCGACGACATCTACCAGCCCATCAAGGCTGCTGGCAAGTTCCTTGTCACACAGCGAACAGAAGGTGTCAGCACAACTGGTCTCATCACAAGGTATGCTAGCGAGCACCCATGCTATCCAACATTCTAACAGCTCGCAGAATCGTTCGCGACTACGAGAAGTACATTGCCCGACAATTCAAGCGCGGTACTTCCCGCCAGGAGCTCAATGTGAGCTGGCTCAAGAAGAACGAGCTGGATCTCAAGCGACATGTTCAGGACCTGCGGGAAAACATCACAAACAACTGGACTACAACTGGTCAAGAACTCGGTCGTGAGCTCAAGCAGTTCTGGCCCACTAGCCGTCCTCAGAGCCCCGCCCGATTTAACAGTGCAGGCAGCTCAGAGGCACTACGTTCGCCAGGTGCTTCTGGTACACCCAAAGAGTTCATCACTGGCTACGCTCTCGGCCTTGTTGGTGGTGTCCGAGGATGGGTGAGTAGTGGACATGCACCACAGTTTCCACCTTAAGCTAACGATCGTCTAGATGACCAAGAGCCGTGGCAATGTCACCGATAGTAGCCGACCCCCCAGCGACGATGAGTCTGAAGAGAGTGATACACACGCAAAATCGCCAAAGGACTCATCAAACATTCCAAACGCAGCTGCAGCTGCAGCCGCTCCTTCGAAGCTATAAATGAAGCTTTATGGTCATGCAGATTGCAAATGTGGGAGATTGGTTAAAAATGTCCAGCAGGAAGAGGAGGCAGGGCCACCACGATAGGGACAACAGACATTTGTGTAATGGACTTTGGGGGATTATTATTTTAATCAGTATTCGGCTGTGCGCTTTAATACAGGACCGGTATACAAGGCGTTTGGCTTGTTTTATGTAGGTATCCAATGTTTTCGCGACTACGGTGTAATCTCGGCGCACTATTGAATGCGGATTCTTCTTGTCTAAGGTAGCTGCGGGATTGTACGACATTTGGGCGAGGTAATCCGACGAGTATGATTGAACAGTTCACTTGTTTCGATAGTCTCATTTTTGTGACATTCTCTCATTCTTAGGACCACCCTGCTCCGGCCTGCGTCTCTGCAGGTACGATCCTTTGGTTCGGGAGTTTATTGCGAGCCCCTCGTTGCTGACATGATAACTATTGTCGTACAGCTAACTAAGCCAATATGCATGGCCCCCTCGATGAGGCTGAAATATCGGAGCAAATCATGAGCCAAATCTCTTCAGGGTATCTAGCGTTCTGGATGGCGCAGACACTCAAATACCACAATCTGGGGGCGCCTGCGCTTAGGCGCCTAGGCGGCTATACCGTCAATTGAATTCGGTCAGATGATTACTGCAGCACCGGATGATTAGAAGTAACGTTTCAACAGATGAGATCACTTCATCATGACAAAGGTGGTAAATTGCAGTTTGAGGGGATATCTGGTAGATTTTGTCGATCGCACAGTCAGCATCAGTCTGCCTCGACCTCAACGATCGACATTGGGCAACAGGAATCTCTCCACTCCTTGCAATGCGATGCAGAAAGCAGTCCCCCAGCATGTACAGAAGAAACCTGATTGCAAATGGTGATGTCAAAAATGTCAAGCTCCTAGATGTCAACGGTTCGTACCAGGCTGCGATAGGTAAATGATACGATCAAGGGTGCGCGGATAAACGTCCGAATGGAGATGACCCCCACAAGGGTCATGAGGATTTCGGCCAGTACTCAAATGGGCGACTACCTAGTTCATAAAACTCAAATTGCGGTGTATAGAAAGTTGGAGGCATGTGGTAAGTGACAGGCAACAGGTGCCAAGTCAAGGGGTGCGTCCCCATGTGTAGATCTGCTTCCACTTCTAGAGGAGCACATGCGAATCAGACCAGACATGCATCGGTGCTGAAAAGTTAGTTGTCAACATGGGCATGTCTACGACGTAGTGACGGGATGAGTTCATGTAGCATCTTAGCGAGACCTTGGCTACAGTAACAGGGTATATTTCGTGCAAGATCTGCATTGGGAAAAGCCGCTTCTTCTTGTCAATGTATTGGTCCAAATGAGCCTCCAAATACAAAAATAGTCGGGATCCAAGCGCCGGGGGCTTTCCCCTTGTCCCCCAGATATGAATCTGTGGTTGCAACAAACAGTTCTACGCGTCCTATGGAGGACTTCTTTTAAGGAATATTCTCCGTGCGGGCCGAATCCTACAGTGTCTTGGCCTCAAAATCCGAAAAAGGTCGTTTATACTAGACTTAGTGTGCGGAATGACATATGGTAGACAACGAGATGTGACGATCTAATTTTGGGAAAGAAGCACAACCCTTGAACAGCTGGCGTTGCCTTAGTCTCGTGGACGTTGTTATTTCCTATTTCAATTTCCAGCCAAAAGGCGGGGAGAGACAGCGCGGAACGTGGAACGGTCCGGCCCCGCATTTCATATCATTTTGTTCGGGACCAGCACAACGGTTTGTTCCCAACTCAGAATAAGATTGATATTCGATAAATCAATAGGTAGTTTATGGGTCTATGAGCCGCCAAGGTGTTGCAGTAATTGACTTATCGATCTGCAAATTAAAGAATGCCTTGTCTCTGATTAATTAATCTGTCGATCACAGCAAGCATTATCATGACGCTGCTAACTTTCTGCTCGAGCTAGCGAATCACACTGAAAAAGCAGATTTCGTCTGTGCAGAGCTCAACAGGCGCAGCCAAGGAGGTAAAAATAGGTCACCTCAGGTCATCATGAAACATTGACCAATCAGCCATTGAGTGGCTGAGCTGTGGTGTGTCTGCCCTGGACTTTTGTTTGGCTACCCTAGCGCCTAGCAAGGCTGGGCTAATATCACCCTTGTACGACAGACAGGGATACGAATTGACGCTACCAGGGGAAAGGATCTAACATTCCAAGTAATGTTTCAATACATATCCGTACGGCTGTCATGAGAACGGGATACCGGTATTGAGATCAGTATGCGATACGGTTTAAATGCGGGTGACATTGAAAACTCGATTAAAAAGCTTAGACCAAACCTAACATACCCACCGACCTAAACCATGTGGACCATGGACAATGGACAGCGTTGTTACGGCGCTGGCCCTATGAGGCTGGTCGGGCCATGCCCTTGGGATAAGCACTTGTAAGGTTGGACGGACCCAGGATTCCCAAAGACGAGTTGCTTCATAATAATCGAAGTGATGGAAGTAATTACATAGAAAAGTTTAACAAAACACCATCTAAAAGCAGTGATAATAAACTCAATATGTGATATATCGGTAATATCGGGACCAGACTCATGGGAATGCTTACCAAGTCGGTACCTTAGGTCAAGCTCTTAGCTAAGCCGGTACCTGTCACTGATGCAAGCAAGAGCTACTGGAAGGTACAGTACAGTACCTCCCGAGGTACCTGTCGTGTCGGCCGCCTTTCCTTCTCTCCCCAGCTCATTTTCTTCGACTTAACCTTTCTAGACACAGCCTCTTCTATGGGATCTTTTTCCTCTCCTATCATCTATGTAGGCATCGTTGCCGATCCCTGTCAGACAACCACACCCATTTCAAATGCGCGATGTCATGTCTGCTGTCATTCTGGAGACATCAAGCCATGATCGGTTCTAGCTTCTAGACCAGCCACCAACAGGCGCCTTGACGCCATACCCGCCCGACCACGCCCACGCTTGTGCCCACAATGTCTCAGTGCCCAGATACAGTACAGATGCAGATGCATTGCTTTAGCTTCCTGTGAAACTGGAGCTCCAAAATCAAATTTGACCCTAGTGCCCGAGCTTCCCCTAGTTCCAGTTCGAAATTTTTACGCCTCTGTGCTGCTGTTCCCGTGCTGGTATTTTTGGATTCTCTCATGTGCGACATTGTTCCCTTTTCTCAATGCAACCATTCTTACTGATCATCGCCGCCATTCTGTCTCTCTTCACAAAGCATTGGATAGGTCTGCGCCAACTACATCTAAGCGCGAGCTACCACCCGCAAGCCATCGGATCGGTCGGGGATGAATAGTGTCTTTTTGGTACCGTACCACACCTGGGCGCTAGTTGCTCGATCAGGTACCGTTCCTTGAAGGCTTAGATGGCGCTTGCGGCCCCGTCCCGCCACTTGTCGCATTCTCAACGAACAGGGAGCGGCAAGCATGCGACAAGGGTCGATGTGAGAGGGTGGCACATGGACAAGCCAAACCAAACAATGGGATGGACTCCCCATGTCCCAACCTTTTGGTGTCGAGGACACTTTAAACACTACGTACGGTAATCAAGAGGCAGACAAGTGCCTTGCATCAGGTGCATCTCTTGTTTTCCCCTCCACCTCACCTCTTTCAAAGCATCTAATCTTGTCCATATCCATGTTTCAATCCATGCATCAACTCCCCTGTCCTGCGCCCCATTCTCAGCTCGCAGGGTTGTCTTCAACCTTGGGTCAATCACATCGACATCCCCATGCATCCATGTTCTAACACTCTCTCAAATAATCCTGCCCAGGCCTAACCCAGCAATGCCTCTCCTGGTTCCTATCTTTGTACCAAGAGTAAATATCTCACTTGCACTGAGCCCCATATTCACATCTGCATCCCTGCTAAACACCGGGCTTGCTCTATTCGCCAGCCTTAGCCGTCTGTACCTCTTCCCGTTTGTGATCTTTTGCTTCAATTCTACACCAACTCCCCCACTATTACTCCCGCTTCCTGTTCTATACCCTCATCGCCCACCTTCTCTACATGAGCCTAAAACGTCCCATCTGCCGGGACTTGTTCATACGCCTCCCTGGGGGCTGTGTCTTACTAAGTTTGGCTTGTCCATCTACAATTCTCCGGACTCACTGCCTCTTTTGATTTGTGCTTCTGTTCTCAACTCTGGGCCATGGCTAGCCTCAAGAATATCATGAATACCGACGATGAACACGTCGATTCAAGTTCCGGAACCCGTTCCGTCGGTTTGACTTCAAGACCACCCTCTACCCACAGCCATGCTACTACATTAAAACATCCAACACCCTCTTCCTCCCATAACAACAGGCCTGATATTCCTGTCTCATCCATGACATCTTCTCTCGATGATCACCCATCGTCACCGAAGCCCAATCTCAACATGACTAGCCGACGCCGTAGCAACGCAAGTGTCGACTCCAACGAATTCTCCTACCAGCCTGGCCCATCATCCCACACTCCCATGAGGCCCTTCACCGGAGCAGCCACTGGAGAGGCACATGTCAAGTTGACTCCTATAACCAGAAAGATTAGTAAGGCGAAGAAAGGTGTCCCGGTTCACACATGCAACCAGTGCCCCAAGGTATATTTCTTCTTTCTCTACGATCTTCACATCTAACTTTCCCAGACCTTCTCTCGGGCAGAGCACTTGAGGTTTGTGGTCTCCCTCGAAGCTAAAAGGTGTTTCTAACAATGGATGCAGACGTCATCAACTTAGTCACTCAGCTCCTGATCTATTCTGCCCGGTCGAAAACTGTAATAAGACTTTCCATCGCAAGGATCTCCTCGACCGTCATGTCCAAAGACAGTACGTTGGGATAGTGGCACCCGGAGAGCTTCGAGGCTAACAAGAGTAGTGAGCAAGATGGTCAAGATGTTATAGTCCCGAAACATAACCGTCAAGGCAGCCCGAAAACACCTAGCTTGCCCCCTGCAGACTCTGGACCAGAACCAGGACTCAAGATGCCTGAAGTCTACAGACACCCTCGAGCAGTAACCGCAAACAGCAGCTCGAATATGGTCGGTCCATGGTCATCAGTGACATCGACATCTGCTCCTCATCAGGCCTACAATCCGCCGCCAACCGTGAACAATTCCTCAGACAACTACCCCATCGGGCCAAACAATTATGTACTCCACACACTACCAACGAACGAAGGGTTTGTAGCAAACTATTCGGAACCAAGAAACATGTCCGACATGTCTATCATATCATCCATTACTGAGGAAGCACCCCCGGATCTAGGCTGGCCTGAAAGCTCAATGTCTTCATCAGCTCCTACAAGCACCTTCTCGACTCCCCCGGATAACACAAGGCGCTCACAGTTCTCCGTGCCAACAACGAACGGGTCTTGGATGACCGCGACTCCAGCTTATCCAACTACTGCAAATGACATCACTGCCAGTCTGGACAGCAACACATACCCTGGCTCGTATTCATATAGCGATACTCCACCACAAGCGTATCCTTCTGTCTTTGGCGATATGGATCTTGCATTACCTGGATACTCCGAAGGCCCTTCTTTCAGCACTACCAATCAGATACCTATTCCTACAGTTCGTAGCATGTCCCCCTCATTAGCTGTCGCTCAATCTGAGACTTTAGTAGCCGTCTCCTCGCTGCCAACATCAGATGGAGTTTTCGGATTGGGGGCATGTAGCTCTGGGCCTTCGGATGGTAGCTTATTGAGTACTCCTGATTTGATGTCCCTATCTCTCCCTGCAGCAACGAGAGACTCAATTCCGACATACTTAGAAACCTACTGGGAGCATGTCCACCCTAAGAACCCCATCATACATAAGCACACTTATGAAGATGTACCTGAGGAGGAGACAGAGCATATACAGGTCCTCCAATGCGCCATGGCTGCCCTGGCGACACAATACATCCCTAACGCAGACGACCGCATGAAGGGAGCTCAGCTTCATGCATACGCCTGGCAAATGTCGAAAGTGGTGAGTTGAGAGGACAGGAGCTCGCCAAAGGAGCAGTCGACAATCGACCGGTGCTGATACACTTAGTTTACACAAGCTGAAAAGTGGTCAATACCAGTACAGCAAACTATTGCACTTTGCGAGTATTACGCTCGGTTTCGTGGTAGAAAGCCATACTCACATCAGCCCTCTGCCCGGTTCACTGCACTTTACCACAGGGTTAGTCCGCGTGATTTCTCTTGATTATTCCTCCCTTTATTTCTTTATTTCTTCCCTTCTTCTTCTTCTTCTTTCCTTCTTCTATTCTTTATCTTTCTTCTCTATTGGAAAAAATTTAAACATCATGTCTTTCTTTTCGACCTCTTACACCCCTCGAATACCTGGCTCAACTCCCGATAGGTTTTTACGCATCACCATGAATCTACTTCTGGCTCTTCGCCCCAAAGTCAGTCGGCTTGGAAGATCTGGGTTGCTGCAGAAACTCAACGACGACTGCTGGCTGCCTGCTTCCTCCTGGATGTCCACAGTTCACGGTATCATCAACGACCGTATGTTTCCGCCATTGGCCTGGACTACACTGCTCCAGACACTCTTGCTATTCCACTCACAGCAACAACAACAAAATCTTGGGAAGCACATGATCCTCAAACATGGACACGACTACGGAGAAGAAAAGACCCGAAAACCATCTCAAGCATCAACATGAGGACACTCTCTGCCACCGATGTAGCATCTCTGCCTGCATTTGACGCGGCAATTTTGCTTGCAGCATGTTCATTATTCATTTCGCGTCGTCAGAACCCAGCACACGTTGGCCTGATGGATGGTGCACTGAACTTTGAGTCGGAGAGAATGCTTATGTTAAGATTATTTCCTGACTCGGCAGCTGCTAGTACCTACCTAGCCCTTCACTATACACCTCTTTTCTACCTATTATCAGTATCTGGGCAGAGCTGGGTCTTCAACAAGAAGGTGACCGACTTCAATGTCTTTGTGGAACACCAGAGGTTACTAGGCGAATGGTGCAAATCTAGCACAGCTGCGATCGCCACTGTTTTTGCTGCCCGTGCTTTGAACATCTTCCTTAACCTCAAAGCTTCATCCGATCAGGGAGAAGACAGAAAAGGAAAATCCAACCAGCAACAAGCAGGACATTGGACAGATATTTCGGATTACTGGGGTGTTTACGTTTGCTCGTTGATCTGTTGGGCCTTTGGTATTGAGGATAAACAGGACAGGGACAACCCCAAAATTTTGCCAAAAGCTCCAAAGCAGTGGATATTGACAGTTGCAGATCTGGAGCCGTCTGAGTTGCAAGCTCAGAATCACCGCAATGGGGCTCAAGAGGTTGTAAGTCTCGTGAAGGAGGCGTTGGAAAACGATTGTCTGGGCGGAGGCAACATTCTTTTTGCAGATGCCGTGAACGTTTTAAAACAACTAGAAAGGGGGGCATCTGCGAGGTCGTGCCCAGCTGTTTGAGAGTCTGGCGTTCATGAAGGGCCATGCCCTATTTCTTCCTTCTCTTATTTATATATTTGTTTTGAGTTAACCGCATTGATGTGATATGAGAAATGCATGTAGGTAGGAGCTGAGCGGTCAAAAGAGGTGTGAATTTCGCAGTGAATGATACATGCCTTAGTTGAAGGAATCATAGCGTAGCGTTGCAGAAGGAAACCATGCCTTTTATCTGCTGAACCTTTCACATGCATGTCCACAACCATAGGTGACATATGAATGGCAGGAAGGTGTTGGGTTTGTCTCAGTAGGGTGATCAACTGAGACCATGATCCAGTTTGCAGATAAGTACCGATGCGAAACGTCAGGTAGTGGAGAGCTTCAACTGAGGCGTTCGGAAGCTTAAGAGACCACAGTTGACCCAACTGTAGATGGAATGGCTTAGAACTATTTCAGGAAAATAACTGCGACGTCATGAGAGATATCGACACATTTTGATAGAATTGATCCTCCCAGCGTAGGATGGGAGCTGGACATGACATTGAGCTGAGGGCGGATGAGGAGAGGGGTTTGGTGGCTTGTGGCGTTGTCCCAGGATTCTCAGCCCTAGGGGATAATTAGAATAGTGACAAGGACCTGGAGGTTGTTAAATGAGTGCGGGTTTGAACCATTCCAGTGACGTCGGCATGACTTGTGCTGCTTATTGCTAAACGGAATTGAATGTTGAGTGCTGACTGGAGGTTTGGGTGGTTGGTTACCTTAGGTTGGGGAATTGATACACGCCTACCTGGCATTTAGAGGGGACGCCTTCATTATAAGGTGTCTCACAGAGCTCGAAGAATATGACCAAATCGAGAAGGGCAAGGTATTTCGGTCGTATGGGCAGAGGCCAAGAGCGGAGTATGATTGATTACTACGCATGATTGATGATGGCCTTGATCACATGTAAAGAAATAGATAGATACATAGGATACAACCAAAAGAAGAAAAGAAGCGGTGACGGAGGAACAAGAGAGATTAATTGTCCGTATCTGAGCGGTGATGGAAATAAATTGGTGGGTGTTCCGTTGTTGGTTTAGCCTCCGACATACATAATAAGCCAGAGCCCAGACTTGAGTTAGTTATGCTGTGTGTCAACCTACTGTATGCCTCTTTGTCGGTGGCAGAGTTGTTAATAAAGTACCTCATAGTAGAACTTGATCAACAATCCAAACATTGGGAGCCTCTCATGATACCTAGGTAGTGTATCACGGCCAAACCTTGACATATGATGACTCGGATCTGGCAGGTTCACGGACAATCGGCACCATTAATACTGGAGCCAAGAGTCGAGACCGAGTTGCCTATTCTGAAAGGAACCGAGTCGAGGGGATTCGGATGCATTGCATTGGATGTCATGGAAGGAATTTAACACGAGGACATATGTAACCCTAGGGCGAGGTAGACTACCCTGACCAGTAGAACTCTCTCGTATATACTTACGAAGCTCTGGAAAAGAGGCTAATAAACAATACCTAGCGGATAAGGTAAGGTCAGATACAGTAGCCTTCTGTCAGGTTAAAAACAACAATATGTATCCGTATGCAAGAGGCATTTTCTTCTGTTTCGCTTCAGCCAACAACATGAGACGAGATGAGACAATTCAAGGCAAGGTACCTTTTATTAGCTCAATCAAAGTCGGGTTCATCCATTTAGTTAACAACTAACCTAGGTCGAGAGATGGTATGGTCGAATACGTGTCCCCCAGTCACGGAATCGGCACGGCAAAAAAGGCGCCCCAAAGCTATTCATGGATGGCTCTAGTGGCCTAGTCCTGGAATCTGGAGTCTAGAGGCTAAGGACAGGCCTGACTTCTTTGGGGGTCCTAGTGGAGGTAGGTACTAAGGCAGAAATTGGGATGTGAAGGATGGAAAGCTGCCCTGAGCAGAAGAAACGCAAGGAGTGAGCTTATTCTCGACTGTATAGCATTAAAACAAGGGTCATTTCCCTTTTCCGGCCTTTTCTGTTTTGTTTCCTTTCTTGTTCTTCTTACTTCTGAGTTCTACCTGTTTTGCGAGACATAAGACGAGATTAGAGGAAGAAGAAGCAGAAGCAGAGGAGAGAAAAAAGCAAGCCAACCAGGGGAAGCCCAATTGTTTTCTCCATGGATGATACTTGATTTAGTATCACGGTCACTCCTGAGTTCTCGTACCTCATCTTGTTTAATTCAACTTCTCGCCTCGTCTTGTCTCGTTTGTTTTATTACCGAGCTGGGTTTAATTTGAATCACTTCTCCTCTCATTACTTCTCTTTATATTCTGCCTCACGTGCCTCTACGCTCAACCATCAACAAACTCACTTCTGCCTCTCCCACCATCAACCAATATACTTTTATCACAGTACTCCACCGACCGATCACAGACGGATCCTCTCGCGTTCCTTGTCCCACATTCGCGGCTCAGACGGCGCTGACACTTGATACCGGGGCTTGGCCGTGGCTTGGCCTGGGCAGTCGCTAGAGAACGAATCTGGAGTACGAGCTGAGCAATCATTGAAGAGCAATAGGGCGAAAATAAAAGGAGAAACGGAAGAAAATACTGCGGGAATGGTCACAGCGTATATCGAATGAAGCAGCCAATCTAAGCCACGAGCCGACACGACGACTTATAACACCGTCAAAGAAAAAAAAAGGGGGGGGTCGAGAACGGGTTTCATGCTACCAACCCAACCATTTTCTACTTGAGAGCTGACCTGAGCTGAGCTGAATCTGTGGAAGCGAGCAAACCGTACATATCTGAAACGATAAACGGCGATAATAAGCTCCAACCCTTGAAGTCATTTCGAGCTGAAACGGGCGACAACACTCTTAAAATTCTTACATCAACAGATTAACTTGAGAGACATCAAAGTTGAAATAGGGCAAATCTGTTCCTGGTTTTCACTACGTCACTTTTGGTTGTTCCCCCGCCCTACCAAGCATCCCCACCAATCCCACGACGGTCTGCACCTCCCAAAGCTACAAGCGGAATCAACCTTGGCCCTCACCCCTGGGACACCTATTGCAGGACACTTTGTGGGTGTTATCGCCTGGAAATCCGCCTGAGCTTAGCGCCTGAGACGCCTGGACGCACCCGACCACACCCTTCCAGTCCAGGACCTACTGTTTAGCTCCAGCACCCCCGCTGTCGATCGATCTATCACCCTTCATAACTTTTGAGACTGCAGTGCTGTGTGTGACAGGGAGCTCCAGCTGTTGGAGCCCCAGTCTGGCCGAGCCAAGGCCCTCTCTTCGTCATGGTGCGCATCATCCCAACACGGCTCAAATCGACCTCTCGATCCTCCTCTTCTTCCTCCACAACCATACATTCCGTCAGCAACACCAACGGAAGAACCAAAAACAACCGCAGCAACAGTCCTCCCATGCGCTCGAAAAATGATAGCACGAGCCCTTCGAGGGATGCTGGAAACGGTCTGGCCCTTAGAATTTATATTATAAAGGTACTATATATCGATTGTCCCTTGGTACTTATGCACTTGACGCCCTCTTATACGAGCTGGCTGCAGGTCCCTCTAGCCATCATCGCTTCTCTGCCCGATCCAATCGGCGCAGCAGCAAGGCAGCGAGAGAACATTCGACTGTAAATTTATTTCACCAGACTTCTGCTAACATCTTGCCAGGGAAAAGACCTTGCAGCCAAAGATCGAAGCGGCACATCCGATCCTGTAAGTCCCTCTCTCAACACCGTGTCCCCAATGCTGACAGTTGACCTTCAGTACCTCGTTCTTTCTAGCGGCGACTCTCGAATCGTAACCAACGATGTCCCAAAGACTCTTAACCCAGAGTGGAACGTCACCGAGGAAATTCCCCTCACGTCTGTCCAGAACTTGGTCCTGGATGTCATCTGCTGGGACAAGGACCGCTTTGGAAAAGATTACATGGGCGAGTTCGATCTCGCTCTCGAAGAGATCTTCAACAACGACAAGGTGGAACAGGAACCTACCTGGTACCGTCTCAAGAGCAAGCGTCCCGGCAAGAAGACGAGTGTTGTTTCTGGTGAAGTCCAGTTACAGTTTTCCCTCTTCGACTCAACAAACCCATCAGCGACACCACAGCAAATCCTCGAAAAGTTCCAAGCCCTTGTAGGAACTGCCCCCGCTGGCTCTCGAAACGTAACACCCTCGATGACACCGAACTTAGCCCCCACAGGCTCCCAATCCGCCCCCAACTCTCAGGACAGTCCTAGTGACGAGGACGATGACGATTTCGACGAAGACGACTCCGACGAGGGTGATGAGGATGAGGGTGAACAAGATGCTACCAAGCGCAAGCGCCGACTTCGAATCCGAGGACTGAAGAAGAGGAGACGCAACAACCCTTATGCCTTTGCCAGCAGTGGCTCTGACGTTGTTGGAATCATCTACCTTGAGGTCATCAAGATCACAGACCTGCCTCCCGAATCCAACCTTACACGCACAAGCTTCGATATGGACCCTTTCGTTGTGGCATCCCTCGGCAAGAAGACATATCGAACTCGACGCATTCGTCATGACCTCAACCCCGTTTACAACGAGAAGATGCTGTTTCATATCCAAAGTCACGAGCAGCAATACTCCTTCGCTTTTACTGTCATTGACCACGATAAATACTCCGGTAACGATTTCATTGCTTCGTGCGATCTCCCAATCCACCAATTGATCGAGAGAGCCCCCAAAGCAAACCCTGAAACTGGACTCTATGATCTCCAAGTCCCTGCACAGGCCGAGCCGCTTCCTTCGCGATCGCGATTCAAGAAGCTCGCCATGTCACGATCCAACTCTTCCTCCAGTATCAGCAAGATGATCCGTCCTCCACTGAGCAAGCACGCCTCCAACACGAGCATGGCATCAGCGACTCCTGCCCCTGCTCCCACCTCAGCACCCGATCCTAACAAGCTGGCACCCGCGGATGTCCTCGCCAATACTGGTTCTGATCCTGACTCGACCAACCAGGACAGCGGAGATGCCGACTTTTATGAGTATAACGTTCCTCTGAAAATGAAGAACACCGAAAAGTGGGAGAAGAAGCACAACCCCGTTCTATACCTCCGCGCGAAGTACATGCCATACGATGCCCTCCGACAACAATTCTGGCGAGCCATGCTTCGGCAATATGATGCCGATGAGAGTGGTCGCATCAGCAGAATCGAGCTCACAACAATGCTCGAATCTCTGGGTTCTACGCTTACCGAGAATACTATCGACGGCTTTTTCAAGCGATTCCCCCACCGTGATGCTGATAACGATGAGAACTGGGAGCTTACGATGGATGAGTGCGTCATTTGCCTGGAGGACCAACTGGAAGGACGAAGGCGATCCTCAGGCACTGCTGCTGATAAACTAAAGGCTTTGGTGCCCGAGATGAAGAACCTCCTCCATGTGCCCGGTCATGGACACAACAACGGTGGCTCAGAAACCCCTAGCGTTCTAGAACTCGACTCGACGTCGGGAACTCAGACTCCCATCTCAAATGTCCCCACTTTGAAGACACCTGCAGATGAGGAGGGCGATCCCCTCGACAAGTCTGACAGCAGTGACGACCGTTCTGAAGAGCACGTCGTAGAGATCCGAGAATGTCCTATCTGTCACCAGCCGCGACTCAACAAGCGCAAGGATGCTGACATCATCACCCATATTGCGACATGCGCAAGCCAAGATTGGAGGCAAGTCAACAGCGTGCTAGTGGGTGGATTTGTCACAGCCAGCCAGGCGCAGCGCAAGTGGTACTCGAAGGTTATTACCAAGATCTCTTACGGTGGTTACAAGCTGGGTGCCAACTCGGCCAATATCCTTGTGCAAGATCGTCTCACGGGGCAGATCAACGAGGAGAAGATGAGTGTTTATGTAAGACTCGGCATTCGTCTGCTGTACAAGGGACTCAAATCTCGAGATATGGAGAACAAACGAAGTAAGTAAAGTGCTGGCCTGGAAAAACGGCATTACTGACAAGGCTATAGTCCGAAAACTGCTCAAAAATCTGAGTATCAAGCAGGGTAAGAAGTTTGACGATCCTGCATCTAAGGATGAAATTGAAAAGTTCATTGCTTTCCATGGTCTCGACATGTCGGAAGTCCTGTTGCCGTTGGGGGAGTTCAACAACTTCAATGAGTTCTTCTACCGCGCCCTGAAGCCTGGCGCCCGACCCTGCTCTGCGCCCGACAACCCTCACATCATCGTCTCACCAGCCGATTGTCGAAGCGTCGTCTTCAACTCTATCACAGTCGCTACCAAGATTTGGGTCAAGGGTCGTGAGTTTAACATGAAGAGGCTTCTCGGCGACGCATACCCTGAGGATGTGTCCCGGTTTGAGGGCGGAGCTCTGGGCATCTTCCGACTGGCTCCTCAGGATTATCATCGCTTCCACATCCCTGTGGACGGTGTCATGGGCAAGCCCAAGACAATTGAGGGCGAATACTATACAGTGAACCCCATGGCTATTCGATCGGCTCTGGACGTTTACGGAGAGAACGTGAGAGTTCTCGTTCCAATTGACAGTGAACAACACGGACGCGTCATGGTTATTTGCGTCGGTGCAATGATGGTAGGCAGCACTGTCATTACCCGCAATGAGGGCGAGAGAGTCCATCGAGCAGAAGAGCTTGGATACTTTAAGTTTGGCGGCAGCACGATACTGCTGCTTTTTGAACCTGGACGAATGGTGTTCGACGATGATCTTGTCGACAATGGCAAGGATGCACTTGAAACTCTGGTAAGTAATTCACATTGGTGAGTTGCACAGCTACTAATTCCCTGTAAAGGTCCGAGTTGGCATGTCTGTTGGCCACACGCCTAGTGAGCCACAGTGGACTCCTGATATGCGAAAGAAGGCAGAGAACATCACGGAAGCGGACAAGAGAGCTGCCAAGAGACGAATCCAGGGCAACGTAGCCTTGCAAGAGTCTCCAGATGGTAGTGGAGAGGAAGAGCAGCCATCAAGATTAACATCCAAGCCCACCATCGATACAATGGCTGCGTCGGCGATGTAGAGACGTCGGCATAGCACGCGGAAGCGATGTAAGCGGAGATGCCGCCGGTGGACGCGGGGACGACGGGGGATATATTCAACATTAAGCAGGGCATGTAGAAGGTGGATAGGTAGCCTCCGGAGACGTGTAGATGTGGCTATTGAGCTGGTTATCGAGGGATTTGTATGAGGACAAAGGAATACATGTTCGGTCCGTTGTCATTGGACAAGGAGAAACAGGATAGGATATAACTTGATGCATGAGAAACGAGACGACGTAAACGAAAAAGCGAAGCGAAGCGGATTCAAACGGACAGTAGCACAGACACTTTTCTGTTTATATTAGTGCATATATGCTTAACTATTTAGTGATATATCAGAATGCTTGGTATTGGCGTTACATGGAGCCCTATCACACAGGATCAACTTGCATATGTCAATTATCAGTCATCCTCCTCATAGACCCATGCTGAAGTATGGCAGGCCAACATCTAAAAGTTGAATAGCTCGGTTCGGAAATAGGTCAGGTTCAAGTACGTGAGATTGGTGGGGGAAGCCGAACCGATCCGAGGAAAAGCACTTGCTCCAGCTGAAGGAGTTGGAGAACCAGCTGGGCTAAAATCTGGGGAAGGCTAAAGATGGACTTGGGGTAGGGATCTATACCTGGTATAGGTAGCACTGCGTGATGTCTTCCTTGCTTCGCCCAGAGATACTTGGATAATCAATACTTGGTCAATAGTTTCTATGCTGGTACTGAACATAGTTTTGATCGAGTCTTGATGTCATGATGACACGTGATGAAATACCTTTTCAAGGATAGAGTTCACCAGCCACAGCGAGTCCCTTGAGCACCCCACAAAAGATAGATCGGCGGCGCACCCCGATTACGGGGGGTGTTCAATGTGGGCAGATGGTCATGCCACTATTATCGATTTCGAGTCATGGGTTGCCAGGGTTGAACGATGGGGGATAGGTAATGGTATTTGCTTCAGAATATTGAGTTTCATTTGGGTATCTAGTGTGAGAAAGAGGTTGCTGATTTCAACCACTGAACAATTTAAAGACAAGTGTAAAAAAGAAGAGCCTCTATCCGAAAGGTCTCGGTCCAGTCTGCCTGTACGTCTACATGGCGCCTTAGAGTCTTGTATTCCATCAAAAAGAATGACGATTCGCATGTCGGGTTCTGGCGTTTCCTCATGCAAACGTGGGGGACATCTCTTATTATGCAACTCTGGGACAAGATTTCGTGATTGACACCTTGTGATCCCACGGTGGGATACTGGCCCCACAGATCTGGGCTGTTTTTGATGCATCTCGTCTGAAGGGTGCTGGGATCTTCCAGAATCTTGAAGATTGGGCGTAATGTGAAAGAGGAAGTTTAGCGACGGCTTCAAATCCGTCCAGTATAACCAAGTCATATGCGCCAGATGCTGTGTCCGTGTCCTGAATGCAAAAATTCGACCCGTCTCATAAGTCATAGGTAAATAAGACAAAATCGCAAGTCTTTGTGTTTCCTCAGTGACGACTGTTGGGGTGCCATTCTGAGTCTGAGGCGTTCGAAGGGCGTCGCTCTGATCGCTGAGCAGGGGGTGAAGGGGATCGCGAGATGGGATGACCGAACATAGACGAGGGAGTCTGTGTTGGGGGAGCCAGGTCGGGAGAAGGTTGTCGGGTCTGACGCCAGGAAGCGTAGATCTGCTTGCAGAGGTGGGCGGTCATTGTGTAAGTCATGTTTTGGGGTGTTAAGTCTGAAAGCAAAGACTAATTATGAGAATGGTTGTGGTTGTAGAGTGTAAGTAGTAGTCGAAGTCGAAGAGTTGTTCGTAAGGAGAAAGCCCACGAGAGTTGAGTTATAGAGAGGAATATTGTACGAGTAGGTAGATTTGATATACTATAGTATATTAAATTATGTGTAAAGTCAAAGTCGAAGAAAACAGGTCGACAGGCTGAGAAGTGCAGACCTTTGTGCTTAAGTACCTACTACCTACTTGCCTTGGTAGGTTGCCTCAAATGAGGTGTCCAGGTGCCTCTTCCTTAAGCCAGCACGTCGGTACCTGGAGTGGACCTGACTTACCTGCCAAGCTCCAACTCTTCCGCTTGTATCCTTATGGGGTCATCCTCATCAACCTAAGGGAAAGTGCAGTACCCGCACCTGCCACTCAAGGTAAACAGTGAACTGCTTCCGAACCGAAGACTGGGCAGGCAGGAGATCCCGAATGGGAAGGGAAAGAGACGGCCGACCAATCATAACCTTGCTAATTGTCAGAAACGCCCGACTTTTGGGCTGATGTGGCAGTGAATCGTATGACCTTGGCTTGGGCCACTTGTGGCTCAAAGAGATTATCTACCCTTGTCTGACCAACCAAAGCCTATGTCTTCCAAGTCGGCTTCTAGATCTTCTACTTCATTTATCCAACAAGGTCGAGAACAAAGGGGTTCCTTTCTACCAACATTACCTAAAGATGAATTTAGAGAACTTGTTTCTTTGCTGACCCTTTCCCTCCTTGTCTGGTCACTATGATAATTCTTTGTTCTGAAACCCGATCCCAACCATCAACTGTTGACACTTGACAGAGGTGTATAGCGTGGGGGAGGGACCGAATCGTCTGTTGCTGACACCATTCGCCTTGTTTATTCCTCATTTTGACTTTGGCTCTTCTGAGTGATCCGTTTCGTGTTCGTTCTTGACCTCGACCGTTAGCCCATGACCCATTTTTGATTATCTTAGTTGCTGATCATATGTCCCAACTCCTCATTCTATCCACTCATATACAACAAGCCGTTTCATAACATAAGATATCTGGACCAACAAGTGTGACCTGATCTCTTTTGTTGGGTATTATCTTCTCATTCTCACCCCAGTCGATCGTTTCTACTGGTTAAAATACATACGGCATACAGATGTGAGCACATCGAACTGGTGGATTCAATTTGACAGCAGTTTTACCTCAGCCTTGCACAAAAATTACCTACATAAATTCGACTCTTTAACTACTCGAACTTTTCACATGAAACCCTTTCCCAATAGACGCCAGGTATATCGTCCGTGCCTACACATTATGAACCGCGCTCTTATCACAGAAAACCATCAGCATCCCAAGAATAATCAGGCCCGCTATAAAGAATGCAATCGTTGCCCGAAACAACCAGTCGGCTAGTATAAATTCATCTCCTCAGGAGTAAGCTCTACCAACCATGATGTCCCCCACTGGTCTTCCAGAGAAGGTCGCGTGTCCTGCGTTCATTCCTACACCTTCTCGCACCACGCCCCAACGAACCTCGAGTGTTTCAACGCCGCCCTCTCGCGGTACTCGGTGGCATCGTGCGCTCAGAACCGCCGAACACGTTCCGCCCAATAAAGCTAGTGGGTTACCGGCCGGTTCTCCACCCTCAACGGAACCACGGGGATCCACCTTCCGGAGTGCTAGACCAGCAATGCCGAAACCGAGTAGCACGAGAAGAACGAGGAGGATAAGTAGTGGTAGGGGGCTGAAGCCAATTCCCGTTGTAGTTCCCTTAATGCCGTCCACAGACACGAGAACAATGCCCTGACTGAGGAGAAAAGCCATTGCGGTAACAAGAAAGAAGAGTATCCAGGATACGGGTCGAGGCAAGGTGAGATATAGTGAAGTCGTCTGTGAACCGAGTGGCTGTCCTGAAGACACGCGCAAAGGAAGCAGGTCCGATGTAAACTGCGAGAGCTCGTGAGACAGGTAGAACAGGGTGAGCAGCGCATTACTAGAAAGGTACAGCAGACCCAAAAGGAGCTGGGGCAACGCAGCCACAACGGCCATACCAGACCCTGACGTTCCCGCGGGCAGCTCATATACCACTGCCGCCTTGCCGAACCTAGTGAAGGCCTCCTTGGGTTCCTTCACAGCCCCCAGCGCCAGAGCCGCAGCTGCCAACCCCACAGGCATGATCCATGTCATGAACCAAATAGCCCATCGGTTGAATGAGGGAACGTTGACCCAGCGGCTTGTCTTGGCATACCAGTACTTGCCCTCTCGGTCTCCCCATAATCCCTTCTTGATCTCTTCCTTGGTGATGAGGCATGAATCTTGAGTGCTGACATCGGGATCGGCAAGGAACGAGCTCAGAGCATCACCGAGCGTGACGAGTGGGCTGAATACTTGTCTGGTGAGTGCTAATGCGACAGCGATGGCATAAGTGAGGATGAGAACAACATTGATTAGCGTAATAGCGGCGAGAAGAGGCCCGTTAACATTAAGAGACGATTTAGATTTCTCTGCGTGTTCGGTAGTAACAATTATGGAATTATATCTTCAATTTGTCAGTGGCAATACATGTCGTCAGATTTTGGTTTGCATACATTACTTGGGAAAGGAGGGCAAACACCATCATGATACCTGACAGTGTTGCCCTGGTCGAAGAGATGAGTGACATATTTCGTAGAGATGGGATACCGATGTCGAGCCACTTAAAAGTTGAGTGGGCATTGTCTACCTCAGCACGAGTCGGGCTGTTGAGGATCTGAACGACGTAGTTGGCTCCAGCGATGAGAATGATGGCAAACACATTCACAGCTGCCAAGATCCCTCTAGCAATACCTTCAACTGTAGTCGAACTACCCTCCATTAACAACGAGTCCCATGTTGACATATGTCCCTGGGCCGAGGCGAGAGCGAGACAAGCCACAGAAACCACGAGAATCAGGAAAGCCAGGAACATGTTGGCTGCAACACCAGCTCTCCAACCCGTCATAAGTGATCGGGTAGGCTGCGGTCGTTCTTCCACAAGCATCTTCTCCCGTTCAGCCCTCGGAGTACCGGGCCTCGAGTTGTCGGGTGTACTTGAAGCTGAGTGAATAAAGTCGAGTTGAGATTCCTGTGGGCGTTGAAACTGTCCGGGCTCAGGACTATCTGGGATGCGGTGTCTTCGAGCGAGAGTCTCCGGCGTCTCGCCGCGCATGAAGTTGACTACATAGTCAGGGATGATGTCGCTACCAAGAACGCTAGAGACAGAACGACTTATGCTGCCGGCAGCACGGCGAGGAAAAGAGCCCGAACTGTGCGGGATAGAGCGAGAGTTGGACGGTCTGCGAGGGTAATTAGGAATGGAAGATCGTGAGTTGCTGAAGCTGTGAAAGGGCCATCTGACGGTCTGCCGCCCTGAAGAAGTGGTGAAGCCTCGAGTCCGACTAGTCGGGGGTCGTGTAGTTGTCGCGGAGCCAGGCTCTTCTGAGATACTATCTCGGATTAGTTGGATGCCGTAGTCAGACATGACTTCTATTGTTTGAATACCTTTCGAAGTTTTCAAAGTTCATGACTGAGCCAGGCTTCTCCCACACCCATGGTCTAAATGACCGGGTAGAAGGAGGCCCCTCCATCGTATATGTGATTTGGTTTATGAGATGACGGAGTTTGAGGTTTGATTTGTTCAGCGGCCGTCACACAATGTGGCGAAGTCGATCCGAAGGTGTAAGCCAAGGGAGATCGGTCATGTACGACACTCTTGGTCAATAGTCAAAGTGTGAAGGTGCGTTGATCACTGGGTGACATCTGAGGTGAAAAATGATGCTGTATGGTCAAAAAGGGTGTAAAGACTACGATGATGAGCGCAGCTCGCGTCAAGGATAGCAAATACAGCAAGGAAACGACAGACGAAACAGAAGGGTAAGTGAGTGTAAGAAACGAACGAATAACCAACAGTCGACAGACCGTAACGAATGAAAAGAAGGTCCGTAGAATAGAAGAGAAAGAAGAGGGAAGAGAACACCAGGAAGTCGTTGGACCAAAAGAGACGAGAGACACGCTCAAGATCTCGTAACCAGAGAAGTGGTCGAGGGATCCTAGGCTGTACAAGGATTCCGCATGGGACCCTAGCATAGGCCTTGCAAGCATTTGCATGAATTAGATGGACGGGTGGAAGCCAATCAACCCAGCCTGATGTCAACGGGTAACCCGCAGGTGAGGGTCGTGCTTCTGTTTCGACATCAGCTATGATTACCACGCCCACGGCCAGGAGCCCAGGAAATGGAATGAGCATCAACCCACACATTGATATGCTGGGTCGTTTCGTTGCTTCAACACGGACGGACGATGATAATGATAGCAACAAGGAGAGAACGGTTGAGAGTTCTTGATGGCTGGGTAGCAAAGAAGCGATCGAATCTGTGGTTTGCTGTCCTCGCATTGCCAGCTCAGCAACCATGTTGCACATATAACTCCTGTATTAAGACAGACGAAACGCGGATCTCACAGCCCAATGACGAAGGCGATGACTGCAACACTGCTACTTCAACCACATTATCTAGACTTCAATGCAGTCTAGACCTAATGCGAGGTTTCTGGATTTAGCATCATCACGGCCTGATCAGTGAGCCCATCATCATGATTCCTCCTCCCCCTTCCTGTCAGTTACCACCCTGAAAGAAGCCTCGACATGAGGCTGTGCATTCAAGACGGGAATAAAAGCGGACTCGAGAGACTTGTGTGCGAATCCAATGGCTCGAATCGCATCCGGTGAAACGACTAAAAAGAAAGAAACGCGCACAGAAGTTGACAAGAGTAAAATATTAATTGAAAGCTGAAGCTCGAGACGTTGGAGATGCAAGAGGTTGTGCTACCCCTATTGCCCCATAAGGCATGGTTCGCGTTTCATGTTTCCCAAAGTAGAATAGCTCACGTTGCACGCCGAATTAAGGACTCCAAGTCGCGGACCAACCGAATCTCACGGTTTTGACCAAAACGAAACAGCGGGTGAGCTAGAACTTGTTGCCTTTCTTCCCGACGTCTCTGGCGTCAAAAAAAGAATTAATTAATTAATTGAAAAGCTGAAATCAACCCCCCGTGCTCACCCCGGCCACGCCGCATCGCCTAGATATAGTTCTAGAGCTGCACTGCACATCATGCACTACCTATCCGTAGTAGGCGGTACTTGCTCAAGGTTACATGGTGAATATCCACCGAGGATCAAGTTAAACATTGTTCCCCAGAACAAATCCAGGGTTTGTAATTCTCAATGGAAACCTCATTACATATAATACGAAGTAGTATCACACTCTCCAACGCCCCTTAACAGGTCGACTTCCGTTCGCGACGCTGTATTATTCACTCAGTTCCCAAGACCATGCACGTATTTGTGATCCCGTTCGCGCATTGATAGTATAGTATAGCCACTTCTCTCTTGAAAGA
Organism: Fusarium acutatum; assembly: GCA_012932015.1. Lineage (NCBI taxonomy): Eukaryota > Fungi > Ascomycota > Sordariomycetes > Hypocreales > Nectriaceae > Fusarium > Fusarium acutatum. The sequence goes on from JAADJF010000030.1 coordinate 132,589, forward strand.
GAACCTATTCATAACTCCCCGCTCAAAGCAAAATAGAACGAAAAGGAAAAGTCAGTCGTTAACGAGCGCCCTGACTTCTATGCGCATAATATGTCATGTCAGTCCACATCCTTCTCTCTACTCAACTGATGCACAGGCCATGATCAACCTGTTATGACTCCATCTTCTCCTAGTAGAGGTTTATACAGGTATCATCTCGGCATCTTTCTTGCAGCCCACTACTTCAATCAGCAACCGCGCTCTCGTCCACCACCTCTCCCTGCTTCGCTGCTGATGGAATGCTAATGTTCGCGCGAGACTTGTACTGCGCCTCAGCGAATCGAGCCCAGTGCTCTGGATCGCTCGCCTCCATGCACTTGAAAGCAATATCTCGATCCTCCTTGAATGCCCTCACGGGACCCTTCTCCTTGACTAATTCCCAGATTTCTCCACCGAGATCCTCAGCCAGTTCAACAAGCATCCTGACGTGTTTAGGATCCGATCCGATATCATCGATTGTGCTGAGGAGGTCAATCTGCTCCTCCTTAATGAGGCCGGCACGAAAGCGATGACCAGCACGGAGAATTCGGCCTTCTTCCTCAACCAATATTTTGGCCATAGAGTTGGACCTCGACAGTGGCTTGCCTCCGGTAATTTCGCCTTCGTCCTCATTGTCCGACAAAGCCAACGCAGAATCCTCGAGTGGCAATGTGGTTGGCGACTCTTCGCTGCTCTTCGTCCCTGCACGGGGGCGCCTTTGCAATGCAGGATCCTCGCGGGTATCCGGGTACTCGTCCTCGAACCGTTTGATAATTCCTTGCAAAGTGTCATCGAGGAAGGTTAGCCTGCGGAGGTTGTGATCATCATCAGGATTTGCCCTTGCTTTGATGAGCGCCGGCTGGAGACGTTGGCGGATCTTGCGTGCACCCATCAATAGGTGCTTTGACATGTCCTTGGCCTTTCCGCCTGTGGACAAGTTCGCCGCAGGGCTTGATGCTCCGTTCTCAATCTCACGAATAAATTCGCCTGATTGTCTCCGTGACTCATCGCCACGATTCTTCAGGCAACAAGCAAGCGCCTTGACCACACCAGTACCTCCGATAACATAGTCCTCATCAGGCGCTGAACCGTTATCGTCGTCGCTTTCGTCTTGGTCTAGTACGTCGTGTCCAACGAGATGTGCGAGAACATCAGGATAAGGTGGCAACTTATTCTCGCCAGCCTCTAGGTTGTTCTCAGCAAGCGTCGATGCCAAAACCGCACCTGCGTCAGTATCGGGAAGTCGTTCCATGTTACGAAGGCAGTAGGCAACAACTTGCTTAGCCATGGCCTTGACAATCTCTCCAGCATGTTCACTAGGAACCTCGATATCCACACAAATGAGACTCTTGGACACACGAGCTGCGGCAAGCAGAGACGCATAAAGAGCGCAAGCTTCTTCTTGCGCTTCTTCTGTGCTTGCATCGGCAAGCTTGACAATCTCGGCGTTGTTGGTGATATTGATATGTGCCAGCGTTTGAACCTCAGGGAGCACTTCCACTATTGCGATCGCTTGTTCTGGCGTCATTGCAGCATCTTCTAGATGCATACGTTTCAACACCTTCATCTTGGGAAGATATCTATGTACAGTTAGCATACCTGGGTCGAGCTGAGGGTTATCAAGTGCATACCTCCTGAGCAGACCAACAGCACTGGGGGTGGACTGGAATAATGCTGGGTTCTGGGACAAATCAAAGAATCGCAAATTCGGTAGCTTGACCATCACAGGTAAGATCTTGCAGAGTGCCGAAGGCGTCAAGTTACAATCGGCCATGCCGAGTCCCCAGAGCGTCGTATCATTCTCGATGGCTGTTGCCAAAGCTTCAGTGTGTTGGCTGAGATCATTGCCGCCCAAGTCAAGACCTTCGCAGTGACCCTCTGTAAGGAACTTGACAACATGTTTCATGCCCTCTGCATCGATCTGGTTGTGCGACAAACCGAGTCGTTTCACGCCACATTGAATCAGGCCGTCGACGATTGTTCCAAGCTGCCCCATTGTCAAACCCGTTTGGCCAATATTGACTAATTCGAGCGTTGATCCCCCCAGTCGCTCTCCTAAAGCAGCGGAGAAGATGCTCGAGATACTTCGGGGTATATGAACTCCATTGTTGAGTGAACCGTTTTGCTGTGACTGAGGCTGGCGCGGGAATTGAATGTAAGAGACATCGAGGAATTTAAGCGATCGGCATAAATAGATGAAAAGCGAGAGATACTTCCATCCATCAGGGCCTATCTTATTGTTCTTCAGGACAAGTCGCTCTACTACGCCGCCTTGATCCTCATCGTCATGCTTGGGTTTCCGCCGCCTCACAGCTGGTCTCTTGGCTGCCAGCAGACCGGCTAGGATAACTCGTAGACCTTCGTCGCCAAGCCCGCTGTTCTCTAAGAGTATTTCCCTCACAGGGACGATTGCAAGGTAATCTCCGAGAGTGATGAGATCTGGTAATTGGAGCCAATAATCTGTTAGATCAAGTTTGTCGACCGTGCCAGTCGAGGCATTGTAATTGGTCGTATCGGTGAGTTGCTCAGTGATCTTTTTCAGAATTGGCGTTTCGCGAAGCTGGCAGCATCTTCGGTATACTCTCACAGGGTTTGTGGTAGGTGCCGTCTGAGGCTTGTTGGTCTCGGGACCATTGGGCGGCGTTTTTGTTTTGGCCGAGTCATCACTGCTGTCATAATGAATCTCCATGGGAATGGATCCGTTAGCTTCGGCCAGTTTTCGCTTCTTCTCCTTTCTGGCCTTTCGCTCTTCCTCGCTCTTCTTCTTCTTTTCCTTCTTCTTGGTGTTTTCCTCCTTTTTCTCTGACACAGGAGTTGGACTGCCATTGGCCACTTCACTAACTTGTTGAGGTGCTTCAGTCCCTTCCTTCTCGGGTTCCTTTGGCAATGTTTCTCCTGTAGTCTTGACTTCTCCGTTGATTTCCTTCTGCTCTTCCACAGCCTTTGGGTTCTTCAGGGCCTCACCCTCACCCTTCTCGGTCAACTTCTTTTTCTGAGTCTTGTCGGTCGTTTTAGGTAATGAAGAATCGTGATCAGCATATTTCGGCTGGGGCGCAATCTCAACATCCACACAGAATGCGACTCTTCTAAGTTTGGCACAAGAGAGCTCAGATATAGGACATCTTTCTCTACTTTGGTCGACATTCAGAACCACCCTGTCGACAAGACCATGGCCAAGTTTTCCGCTTTGTGAAAGAGCCCCGTTGTTAGAAGAAGACAGGCGCCGGAACATGCCCAAGAAGCCGGGCTGTCCACTCCTGGGCGGAGCTGGTATATAAGGGCCATCGCCTTCGGGTTTCGCAGCATGGGGGAGCACGGCGTTCTTTGTATGTGGCAACTTGGGAGGAACGGGGTCTGACGGGGTCGCGGGCGAAGATTCTGGTATGGGAGCTGGCGAAGGAGGACCGGCCGGCGGTGTATTAGAGGAAGAGAATTTGGCAGAGATATTGGAGAACCATGAATTGCGACGGTGAGGCGATGTGCCAGGAGGAGTCTGTTTATCTATAGAATTGGAGCGCGAAATTCGTTTTGTAGCCGAGGAGCCATTTGGAGTCGTGGATTGGCCATTGGTCGAGAGATTGGAGTCTATCGAGGCGTTGTCTGTGGGAGCCGAAGCCGGCGACTTCGGTCTAGAGTTTGCGCCAGGAATCTGTCTTGGAAGAGCTGCTGAGGGAGTTTTGGTGGGCGGTGAATTCCTGGCTGCTTTATCTGTTTACGATGTTAGCTCTGGGTCTTGGTCTAAAGCGCCAGAACAAAAGACGCGATGCGCGTTTCGGAGTTTGGGTGAGTGGCGACTGGGAAACATGCCTTTGGAAGCACCATGGGTCATCCAGCTGACATCAACGCCATGAACCTGCTCCATAGTGGGAGGGGAGCCGAGACGGCTGTCCAAGATGTGAACGAGATAATGATGATAAGAACTTATACAAGTTTTAAAAGTGTTTATAAAAGCTGGTGCCGAACTGGAGGAGGTGAAGGGTGAATGAGTAATGAGTAATGAGTAATGAAAGAGGAGAGAATCGACCAGAGAGATAATAATTAGTGAGGTGGTAGTGTTGGGATGGATGCCATCGATGGCTCTAGCCCAGAGTAAAGGTAAGGTATGGATGACTAGCGAATCCTGGAGACGGGCTGAATGAGGTATAGTTAAGAGCTACCTTGGACTATCGTAGTCAAATACAGTAGAGTACCGGTAGCGGTTCGCAAAGTACAGGTACTTTATGTGGGCATCCGAGAGGTACCGACTAAGGTTGGCTTGGTGTGGACTATGCACGAGGGTGGTCTCGACCTGGAGTTAGTAGAGCAATGACGACGGAGGATGAAAGAGGAGATCGAGATAGAAATGGGAGCAAGTGATGAATGTTGTGTTGTATCTCCTTACAAAGTGGAAATGTCGGGGAAGAACTATGACAACATCCAGTCCAATAGCGGGGTAGGAGTTTGTCACGAGCAGTCGAAATAAGGCACATACAGCACAGTCCAGCGCAATAGCATAAGGTATGTTGGTTATTTAGGAGGTAACTATAAGTTGTTTGAAACAATACGTATAAGGCGGCGGTAGTCGGTGAGGCAAACGACATTTCATCTGAGTTAGTCTTATTATGCTGCTGACCAAGAGGCAAAAGCCCGAACCCTGTTTGCTGATCAAGACTACCTCCCTCGCCTACGGATGACAGTCAAGTCACTTGCAATTCAGGGTCCGACGAAATTGGTAATGCCCACAATACCTTACATGGAGGGTCTGTGATACAAATGACGCTGAACAGCGCGCTCTGTCTCGAGCTGAATCTCGAGTCTCACCCAGTGATACAATAAGATGAACATCGCCTTGTCGCCACGCCTTGCTACGGGTAAAGGAGGCATTGAGTTCAACAGCCCTAGACAGCCCAGGAAGCAACCGTGGTAAGGGCAAGGTAATTTGTTCTGTATCGGTACATGTACTTTTACCTTGCCTCTCATTCCCCTACCCGCCCGCATGTACCGAGCCGACCGTACCCCCGGTTGTATCGGGGCCCTCTAACCCGGGCACGGAAGTTTAGTATCAAAATGGACGTCAGTGCAGAGCGCGGTTATTTCAATGATGTAGGGATTGGATCTATGTGGCTGTAAGCGGACTCTGAGCCCGCCAGCCAACTGAGCAACTTGAGTTTTATACTCTGTTCCGCTGCTGTATAAATCCTCAGCGGAATAATGATTGCATTGATTCATGATAAGTCGTTGCACGAGGTCAAGATAAACCCTTGTTCACTGCATGCAACCTTCGGCTCAGCCCATCATGAGCAAAAGAGCAAACAAAAGACGTCACCCCTCTCTCAAAACCACCCAATTCTTGTGACAGGCGTTACCAGAATTGGTTATGATGAGCTTTGTTCCATAGACCAGAGTCCGAAAATCCGGCGTCATATTTGAATGCCTAGGAGGTACCATACCTCCACTACTACCTTAGTCAGGTCGGTTCCATTATGCCCTGAGGTTCGAGCTCCTGCAGTGCTGGACCCTCCATTACTTGGCAGACGTTGTCATTAGAGTTCTCGGTCGCACAACATTTTCCAAGGCGTTACGAAATGGGCAATATCAAGAAGGGGGAAATGTGGGAAAAGAAAAGAAAAGAAAAGAAATCATATCCAGAGATGCCGACTTATGCCCTGGCCTGTGCCGAAGTCTTTTTACTGAACCCTTTGGAGTCTGGACATCGTGGGCACTGCAGTCTCCCTTTTCCTCACACGCGGCAGCCGTCTTTAGACATTTGCTGCACAGCAGAGCAGGGTTGACATCGTAGGATATATCCGATCTTCATTTCCCTCGATTGCATCAGTTGAGGAACCCACCGGGTCCATCCGATCCGACATCAACTGCGACGGGAGTTTCTATAACGTTACGTCCGGCCCCCTCTCACACACTCAGCACGCGCCACATTGACCAAAATCGTCACTAATCGCACAGACTGGAATAGGCTGGATGATACTCTCGGCCGCGGAATCATGACCTTCTCCGAGAGCGAAAGGCGGGCCCCCAATTTGCGATTCTCTTGAAATACTACTCAGTCCGCTGTTATGGAATCTCAACCAGCATCACCGGGCCTAACTTAGTGGGACTATTTATCAGGGTCTTGTGTACTCCATCATACCCATATCATGACCATTTCGGAACAGACGTCTCTGAAATGGGCTCTTTTCCGAACAATCGAGCAGCCAGTCACTCTAGTTATCCTCAAACTCAAATTCCGTATACCTCAATAAGTGCGAATTATACACACAGGAAATCCGAGATATCCGGAAGCAACCTAATACGGCCAACGGTGCCGGTATCAACTCTATTAGACATTAACTTCGGAATTTTACAAGATTATTACATGGAAGTCGGGTGCGTTCCATTTTCTTCTTCGGTTATCATTTCTGTCAACGGTGCTAAGTGACACGCAACAACGCCAAATGCTGACAGTCATTTCAAGTGCTGACCTTGTCGTACAACCACAAGAGCCATATCAACTGAATCGTGCTGAAATTCATAGCCAAGATTCAGCCCTGAAAAATAAGACTCGCACTAATCCTGCAGCTGCCACGCTAGGCCCGCCAAGGGTAAGGGTTCCTCATTTCTGCACACACGCGCACACATAAAACACAAGGACTACGCATGGCAAGCATTAGGCAGTTGGAGTAATGAGATGCCCGTTCACCACAACTATGGAATTTGGCTGGAAGGTATCTTTTTGGTAATTCATTCATGTGATCCTGTTTGCGGACCTTTCCTTTCCTCGAAACTCCAAACCCAATGCCAAGGTTAACAATCCTCAAATGCCCGTGACCTGATGAGATAAAGCAACTTTTTACTCCTGCTGGAGAAGCTCCTGGATACGCTCCTGTACGCGCTGCTCCTTCTCCTCCTTGGTGAGCTTCTTGGTCTTGTACTTCTTGGAGATCTCCTTCCACTCCTCCTTGGTCTTCTTGGGAGCATCGCTCTCGGCCTTCTTGAAGGGGTCCTCACGGATGGCGGCGTGGGCCTCAGTGTAGAGGTCCTCGAGACCCTCAGCCTCGACGTCATCGTCGACGTACTTCTGGAACTGACTGCGGAAACGCTCCTCATCGTCGTCGGCGAGGGTCTCCATGTACTCAGCAACGTGGCCACCGAAGATGTAGTTTCGGAGGGTGTCGGCATCGAGCTCCTTGGTCTCCATGTCGTAACCGGGGAATCGCTTCTCGGAGTGGGGCACAAGGATACCACCGTCAGAGGCGCCCTTCATGGCACCGAAGACACGGGCACCAGTGGAGGTTCGCTTCAGACCAACATCGAGGAAGACCTTGAAGGGGCGGCGCTCGCCATCATCGGTCTCGGCGGCCTCAGTGAGCTTGAACTCACCGTCAGCCTCCTCGACACCAGTGAAGTCCTCGTCAAGGCCGAGCTTCTTGAGGGCACGGCGGGCGATGAGGAGACCGGTAGCGTAAGCGGCGGCCCAGTTGGTGAGACCGTGCTCGATACCGTAGGCCTTGAGCTCGTGCGAGTAGGCAGAGACGAAGACCTTGTCGCCAGAGATCTCAGATGTCACGATCTGGCAGATGATATCCTTGTTGGTGAAGCGGACGACCAGGCGGTACTTGGGAGCATTGTACTTGTTCTTGGCCTGGGTGATGAGGCGCTTTCGGGCGTAGTAATCGGTCTTGCCCTGCTGGCGGCGCTTGTACTTGGTCTGGTAGCGGCTACGAAATTGTCAGCAATTTCTCAAGGTGGAGAGGAACCCAGTGTGAACTCACCTGTAGTACGCGCTGTTCTTCACCAACTTGTGGAAAACCTGTCACAAAATCCCCGAGTCAGCAATTTGCGCTTCAGATGCTCTTCTCCTTCCGAAGCAACTTGCGGTGACTCTTTCAGAGCAATTGGCATTTCTGCCGTAAAAGAAAAAACACCAATGGAGTTCTTCAGCGAAGATACTCCCTTGCGATAGGCCTCAACTTACCATCTTGACGGTATTTGCTCAACGACGACTTGAGTGTTGAAGTTTGGAAAGTTGGTGCTGCGAGAGGAATAAGCCGTAAATTCTCAATGGTGGGGGATATTTTTCATATAGCCCTAATACATCGCTTAGCTCCAGTTTGGACCTGGGTTGGGGACGAGGATATGATCGGTCACGTGCTTACCAATCTATCTTATCTTATCTTATCTCCCCAGACGCCAACCTAGATGGGGGATCTGCCGAGGCTCCTCGGATACCCCAAGCCTCGGTGGAGTCGTTGTTGGGATAGAAGATGGCAAGAATACGTCGGGTAGTAGTTAGATGGTTGAACTCTTACATATTTCAGATTCTTATATTCGCTGTCTGGTCACATTTATACAAGCCCAGCCCTTTCCATCTGTGAAACCGGATATAATGTCAGAGTTTAAACCCAAAGTTCTGTTGTTCGATATAGGGGGCGTTTGTGTAAGTGATTCGAGACATGATGTTTGCCACCAATCGCAATTTGCTTCTCAATCTTCTGGTCGCCTCGACTCTAGACATGTAGTCAACTATCCCACATACATAATTACTGACTCCTCCAGGTCGTTTCCCCTTTCCAAGCAATCCTCGACTATGAATTAAGCCTGGGGATCCTTCCAGGGTGGGTTAACTATTCAATATCCAGGACTGCTCCCAATGGCTTCTGGCATCGTTTGGAAAAAGGAGAAATCGAAATGAATGAAGAGTTCTTCAGGGGCTTCAGCCAAGACCTTCATGATCCCATCAGATGGGAGTCCTTCTACAAGCGAGAGCAAAGCAAAAATTCCAGTCTCCCAAAGGAAACCCCTCCAGTTCCCTCAATCGATGCAGAATGGCTTTTCAACGAGATGATGACCGTTTCTAACAACCCCGACCCGTGGATGTTCCCAGCATTGAGAAAGCTGAAGGAGGATGGGCGATTCATTCTCGCAGCTCTGAGTAATACCGTCATCTTTCCGCCAGGGCATAAGCTCCACCTGGACCACTTCTTTGACGAGCCTGTGCGGCAGATATTTGATGTCTTCATTTCTTCCGCCCACGTTGGAATGCGAAAGCCAGATCCGGCCATTTATAAGCTGGCGCTCGACCGAGTAAACGAATTCGCGAGAGGCAATGCTCATTCAGCTTGGGGGAAAAGCTTGAGCTGGGAGGCGGGTATCAAGGTAGAGGAAGTAATTTTTCTCGATGATATCGGGGAGAATTTGAAGGAAGCACGGAAGCAAGGGCTGCGAACAATAAAGGTGAACCTTGGTCGAGCATTCGAGGCTGTTGATGAGCTGGAGAGAGTGACTGGGTTGAAGCTCGCTGGTGATCATCCAAGGATATCCGTCGAAGGAAAGGCTCAGAAAGTTAAGGCAAAAATGTGAGATAGATTTGAGAATATTCAGAAAAACTCGCATATCAAACCTTCCTGGCGATGTAGACGTAGAGAATATCAGATACCTCGACCTTGTCATCAACTGCAGCATTGTGCCATTCCTCTTTGAAATATTCTCTCCCTTTAACTCTCAACTCTTCCGTTATAATTGAGGCAGTCAGAGGGCCATTGACAACGTAGTCAAACTGCTCATCTGCCTTGTCGAGACCGAGATACGTCGAGCCAAGTCCAACAATCTTTTCCAAAGTCCCAACCCTTTCGACCACAAAACCACAACTTTCCAATATCTCACTAAAAGATTCTTGAGACTTGATCCAGCTTCGGTTGGAGGGGAATGGCATGCCCAACCGGCGAGCGACTTTCTCTAATAGCAGGCCCGAGCGAAGGTTATACTCATGAGTGATGTCGATGGCAACTCTGCCGCCTGGCTTGAGATACTCCCGCCAATGGGCGACAACCTCCTCTGGGTTTTCGAACAGAACAAAGGCATTTGAGCATAGAATGAGATCAAAGCTGTCCCTTTCTACATTTGGACAACTAGTCAAGTCAGTGACGCTGTGTCGTACAAGTTTCATGCGACGATGCAATGTTTCGTCGCGATCCAGTATCTTGCGTGCTTCCGAGAGCATCGCTTCAGTTATATCGACACCAACGACAATCCCGTCATCGCCGACGTGCCTTGCTGCAATGACAGCCTCCAGGCCAGTTCCACAGGCGAGGTCGAGAACGCGATCGCCGGGTTTGATGGGAACAAGTTCCATGAATCGCTTGCTGTAGTCAGGATGCCAAGAATCCTCATAGTTGGTTGCTCGTTCAGTGTACATGCGCTGAGCGGCATCTGATTGACTTTCGGTCGGAGGCATGACGAGAGTGTTTGTAATCAAAATTGTGAACTTGTGAGAGTATCAGCCAATACAGTTTTAATGGAAGCGATAAGTTAGTCGACCGATTCAACTGATGGGCTATCTTTGTGCTTCAGAGAGCCAATTGTGAGATATATTCTTGGTAGACAGGACCGGGGTGTTGTTACACCGATTACAGTTGTATGAGTATCTTTGTAGTCTAGTATTCGCGTTGATTGGCTCCTCATCACGTCTCAACTTACTTCCCACTACCTACTTTAGGTAGTACAACTGCGAATCGCTATAATTCAATTAGAGAAGTGTGATTCCTACTGACCCGAGGATTACAACTCACCTCCATACCAACTCCCTTCAAGTCATTCATAGGGTTGATGATTCAATCCAGGTCGCTTCTGCAGAAGTGACGCCATGCTATGGAGGGAAGCTATCCCCACAACTCGCAACGGCCCGTCCGCGTGGCTGTGATGCGATGCCACCAATATCTTCAGTACCACTGAAGAACGCCCCATAAGTGGTATTGCGCATTTGAGAAACACCAATTTTAGAGAGGGAACAAGGACTGAACTTGACTCGAGGCGCCCTCGGATGCCTCGTGACCCTTGATGATACGACTCGCAGGGGGCGCAGAGGTTTCGAGACAAGGGTATGTAGAACCAACTGCATAAACTAGTTTGTATCTGCCAACACCTATCCCTTGGAATAGCACACTCGCTGGCTCTTTATCCCTCAGACTTGAGGCAACCGCCCGCTGAAGCCTCGCAATGATTTGGGCCAAGATAGAGGTCAGTATGTCAGTGATGCTCTTGCCATGAGTGAATGGCATCGCTACTACTGAGCGAGTATGTGTAAGTGAGGTGGGAATCAGACTATCACAGACGGAAGGAACTATATAAAGGAAAACAATAGATCATAACTCCTCTCACCAAGAACATCATATCATCCAACGTCTTTTTACTCAGACTCCACCCAGCTGAAGTCCTCCCCGGCCTGTTTTCACGGCCACGGTCTGTGAGGCAGGCACATCAGGCAGTAGCAGAAACCTTGGAGGCCCTCCTCGCAGACACTGCCCCCAAAGGGCGCGGGCGCCTAGAGATACCCTCATCAAGTTATATATGGTCAATACTACCTGCGCTGCAAGCGTCATGTTGGCATAGAAACCATCCCCAGCCTTTCCTTCTTGCAGCTCGATCCCAGTAAACTCGAAGCTCAGCTTCTAGACTTGTCCAATATGACCCCTATCACTTCCAAGATTTCTTGGCCAACTACTACTGCCTCCTTCTGCGAGCTACTCAACATCGATACTGACGTGAAAAAATGCCATGCCCTGACGAAGAAGAAAGCTTGTTGCCAGAATCCAATCAGCAAAGCCAACTCGGCCCTTATCACTTGTCTCTTGGAGAAAGCAGTTACTCAAGGAAGCTTTTCTGCTGCTCAGGCCACACTCCGAGAAGTTTCTTACTTGATTATGTGCCAGGGTGTCCATCAGAAAGATGGTCCTCCTCGTTTGTCAAAGTGGGAGAAAGTCCTTAAGCCCCTTAAAGTGGTGCTTATCAAGAATGAAGACAAGGAAGATACTCTCAAACCCGAGAAAGAAACAGATAATACATCATCAACCACTCCTGTTATTTCATCGCAACAACAGATTCAACTTAAGAGCAACACACCCGCACCCACTCCTACTCCTCGTCGCATATCTCAGTCGTCCCCTTCCACTCCAACAAAACCGTCCCCAAAGCTCTTACTACCCAAACTACCTTCGCCTAAGAGCCCCAAAGCCTCACATGAGTTCGAAGACTTCTCCCGTCCCCGCTCGACCCTAGAGACTAATAAAGCGATGAAGAAGCTACTTCTTCACTCCTTGAAGGAGAGGGAGACAAAGAATGGAGGTAACATTTATCTCTATACCTTTTCTGAGAGCTACCACGCCGCACATCCCTATATCAAGATAGGCTTTTCTCAGGACGTCAGTAGGCGTATGCGAGAATGGAAATACAAGTGCGGCTATGACGTGAAAGTGCTTGGTGAGTTTCCGGCCGAGCACTACGCCAAGGTTGAGAAAATTGTACATACTCAGCTCTGTAACCAAAGGAAGCGAGAAAAGGGATGCCCTTGCAACGTTTGCCACCAGGAATGGTTCAAAGTAGACGCTATGACTGCCTCAAAGATCATTGCCTTATGGACTGGCTGGATGAGACGAGAGCCATATGATGAAGAGGGCAATATCTTGGATAAATGGCGTGTCAGAATTGAGGGCCTTGACATGGCTGATCCTGATTGTTGGGACTTGCTCGTCAAGGGGCTTTTCGATGATGATGTCGAAGAGTCTGAGCTGTCCGAAGGAGATAGCTTTGCATGGACAAGTGATGAACAGTCCGAGATCTCTGAGGAAGATACGTTTGGAGGTTATGATACTGGCAAACCTGAAATCACTTTCACTGACAACGAATCTGACGAATCTAACGACGAGGCATATGTGGAAGATGATGAGCGATAGGGCCGTGGTATTACAGGACATTTGGCACGATTGTAAGATATGGATGGCGAATATTGGCATTTTCTAGGAGTTATGATGGTATTTACTAAACCTTTTTCTGATATTAACTATGATACCCTGCAAACCTGATGTTCACTTCAACCGCCTTTCGTCCATGCATTAATGAGTTCATTTGTACATCTCCAGAGCCCAATATTTGGTGAAGGACAGTGGCTCCAGTGAAAAAAGCAATCAGAGATTTTAGATTTTCCATGGCATCTCTTCCAAGAGCCCTAGAGACCAAGTCGGTTTCAATGCATCCTGATATGTATCTTCCCCAGCTTCTCCCCACGACCCCTGAAATCTGGATTCAAGCCAACATTTCAGCCAGCGTATTTCCTTTACCAGTTTTGATGTACTAGTCATCTCGTTCGGGGACTCTTCCTCAAATGTTGAAAAGACGAGTCGTTTCACCGCTGCCCTGCGCAATCGTTCGGCTTCTTCATAACGTGATACCATCTGATCTAGTATGTTTGTGAGATCCAGCGTCTTTCGAATAGACTGAGTATCCCAGTCAGGAATCTCAACTAGAAGTAGCTTTGCAGCTTGTAACATGACATAGAGAATTTGGTCATATGTGAGTATTGAACGGCGCAATAGCAGATCAACGGACGAGCCAAGAAGAATGTTGAAAAAAGACTGCATTGCGTGAAGGCAGTTGCTTAAGCATGTCAAAAGATAGACGAATTGAGGAACGCCTTCATCAGGGTGGCATGCCACGATAATTGCTGGCTCAAAGAGACGCACTAGGAGATACAAACGGTAAAGCTCAAACGTCTGGCCGTATGTTTCAACATTGTCATTGGGGACTGACTCTGCTAGACGACTCAGGTCATTGCGAAAACGACTTCCAGTTCCTTCGAGAAGGACAGCATATGGGCTTAACAGCGTGCGCTCATGTGGCTCGCCAAAGCTTGTTGAAAGTCTCTCACCCATCTGAACGAACCGAACGATATACTCTATTGAATGATCAGATGGGGTTGCCTGTGCTTGGGAGACAATCTTGAGATAAGTCTCCATATAGGGTATGTCTAGAGGATTTCGTCGTAATTGTCTCGTTGACATACTGGAAGCCTTTGTTAGAAAAGAAATACTGGTTGCTGGCAGACTCACATTGAGAGAACGCAATAAAGCCCGAGAAGAGCCCGTATTTTCTCAAACAGATTTGTCATTTGTGCTTTGTCAGATGTTCCTGAGCTGATTGTTTGAGCTGATGACATGTCTTGTGTAACACCTAAGTTATGTGCATAGCCAAGAGCAAGATACGCCAGATTGGTGACCTGACTATTGTCGATGTGACACCTGTGCGCCCTATGAATCATCAGCATGAATTTCACCACCATAATATCAACCTACCAAGCAATAATCACCAGTACACCCTGTAGTATGTCCAAGGTCTTATCTTCTTTAACCATTACTCTAAAGCTCAGATATGCGAGTATGTTGCGTCTCGCCTTGGCCACCTCGGCTTCAGATAATGGCGCGGCGGCAATCATTACAGCACGAAATAGAAATGGACTGCTTTTGTACAGTGATTCTGCAGTGTGATGACTCCCGACTGTCACGAAGGGGAACTGGGAGGTGAACTCTTCATGGAAGAGCCTAAGAACTTGAGCTGCTTGTGGCCATGATAGCCCAAATGGAGGCTGCGAAGTGCCCCTATCTGAATTTGTATTTGTCCGGGTTGGATTCCTGGAAGACTTGTCATATCCAAGTACTTCCTGGTTGTTATCGTTGTCTCGGACTGGCTGCTGTGCTCGGTTCCTATGGCTTAAGATAGTAAACTCTGGCGAACTCTTTGTGCCCTTAGTAATGACTTGTTCTTGCTCTTCGGAACTTGTAATGTTCATGGTAATCAGCTTTACGTCTCATACAAGTTCGCATCATCATACCCGTTTACGTGGTTAATTCTGCGAGGTCTTCTCAGGCTTCTTGTATTCTGTGGGGAGCAGTCCTTCTTCATAGTCTCACACCTTCCTCTGTTACTATGAAACAATCGTAGAAATAGACTAAGAGATATAGTACCTTTCGCAAATATGCTTCTCCAGATTCCCTTCCCGGAAGTGGCATTTTGCTTTGACTCTTGCGCAAGGAGCGCACGCTCGTTGTCGGCGAGATGGACTGGGATTTCTACCGACCATGGTGACATTTATTAATAACAATTGAATTCGAGTAGCTCCAGGCCAACTTGTAATCCTAAGGTTCAAGTCAGCTTGCTCGTCGTTCACAGACGCCGTCTATCATAACAGTGGCGCAACCAGGATAAAGATTAGCCCGAAAATGCTCCGGCGGATATAGTACTCATACTTTGTATATCAGTTGGTAACCTAGGTACCTTAGTCAAAGGTAGAGTTAACCATTTTCACAAGGTCCCTTATCTTCATTTCTGTTAGGGAAGAATGGTGGCAAATGAGACTTGTGCTCCATCTACGAAGCGCTTGAATTGAATGGCCTTCTTAATCAGTTTCATATACACACGGACATATATATAATGAGCAATAAGTGCGCCTCTCGCCTTCATAGATGAGTACTCTCCCTAACCATCCAGCTCTGGATTGTGTGCGGCCAGACCCCCCCCCCCCCAAAAAAAAAAGGTATCTATTTTCAAAAATCAATCTTGTTAAGATGCTGATAGCACTTGTTTCCAGAACGCCACGCATAGGAACGAAAATCCCAAATTATCCCATTCCCACCAAGAACACCCAAAGACTCTATTCATCGTCCGATATGTCGATGACTGGTGTCGGGGGTGGCCTTGGTTGCCTACTAGCATGCCCATTAACCGAACCTTTAGGTTGTGGTGCTGGTGAATCGTCATCAGACTCCTCCGGCTCCCATACTGCAGACCACGCTCCATCAGGAGCCACTTTAATGTTTCTTGTCCGAGTGTCGCCATTGCTGATCAGCGAGCGCCTAACTGCCGCGAGATAATCATCCACCAAGAGACTGATAGGACGTGCATCGAGTCCGCATATTGGACAACCCCATCTGTCCACCAACGAAGGTTCTTCCCCCTGTTGCTGCGGGCCGCCTCCTTTTTGAGGCTCTTTTCCGCTTCTGGTCCCCAAGAACGTTTCTAGATCAAAACATTCCAAGTGCTTGCATTGACCGCCCCTGACAGGAATCGCAACCCTCTGCTTACTGAAAGGGTCTGCCAAGGAGATTGGCAGAGTCTCGTCCTGGACGATGATGTCGTCTGAATCCGAGGGACGCAAGCGGCGTATTATCTTGTGCCTCGTTTCCTCTGCTGGGAAGTGCCGCGACTGTATAAGGTCGGTAATCGCCCCATGGCTCATTGTCTCCACTATCTCAATCGCCATAAAATTCTTATACCCAGGCTTGGAATTCTGTTCAACAGCAGGATAGCTAATGGTCATCTTGTTCTCACCCTCAACTAAGAAATCTGTCAACTCCAGCGGTTGATCTTTATGAAAATGCTGTTTTCGTCGCAGCTCAAGGGACTTCGAATTCAGGTCAAAACATATATGGCTAGGCCAGCATGTTGCAGACATCACCCAATCTGGCTCGGATGGTTCAGCTTGTGTCTCAGGCTGTACAATCATACGCAGCCGGTAACGACGAGAGCCCTCGGAATAGTAGCAAAATGGAAGACCAATGCCCTCAATTTTCTTTGCTAGCTTTTGTATCTGTTCTTTTGTCACGTTGAAAGACAAAGACCGCAGTCCCCTTTGAGGCTCAAGGGCTAGGGGTTGGTATACTAGCTGTCTGACAAATTGATAATGCCGAATTTTGCCAGGAATCAAGGGAACACGCCTGGGACTGCGTACACCGACATGCTGCAACCCAACTTGAAGTGAGCCATAGCCATACGGGCTAGCTGGATAGTCGGCTTCCGGTATTTGCTGAACGGGCCCAGCCAGTGAATGCGGATAGCTAGCGACCGGTACTTGGTATGCTGGATTTCGTGGCCCAATCGGCTGAGCGGAATAAACATGAGCTGGCGGAGCTGACATCATGTTATATTGCGACGTAGATGCCCTGCGAGGCGGGTTTAATTGATTGTATGCCATTTGAAACTGCAGGGACTGCATAGGCTGGCCATGATGATGAGGGCTCATCTGCGAAACTGGACTCGAGACTTGCGGCGTTCCTGCCAGCTGGTGTTGCGGTGCTTGGTTTTCGGTGTATGTCCCGTAAGGGGTAGGAAGCGTCTGGGATGGATGCGCAAACGAGGCTGCCCGTCGTTGTAATAGAGGATTATTCGGCGGTAAAATAGCTGTTCGTGATGGGCCATTCGATGGAATGATAGGAGTGTTAGACGCGACAGGAGATCCGCGGTTTGGTAGTATCGGGAGCGACCCAGCACTTGATGACCTGGGTAATGGATGCTGTGGTAACTGGGGAGACTGGTAGGCAGTGGCAAAATGAAGCGACGATGTTGCAGTATCAGTTTGAATGTGGAGGTGATTCGGTCGTCGTGGTCCCTGAATCCCGCTGACACTGTTGCCTGTCGAAGGCAGGTGTTTATTCACAGATCCCGGGTTTACCACCCTTGGGTCGCCTACGGAAGGCCTAACAGCGAATGCATCAAAATGGGAGGGGAGAGGAGGAGATGAAGCAGGTGCGGTATGCACGGGATAAGATGGGTTAGTTGCTGTAGGCGGTAGCGATTGATGTCCACGTTGTGCAGCTATATGAGCACTCGAGCCTGCATCTTTTGGCCGCAAAAGTGAGTAGTTTGTCAAAACAGAAAGCGAATTCTGGGGAAACGTACTGGATGTTGCTCGTTGCGCCGCCGACATAACAAGGTCCCGATATTTCATCGCAATTGCCTCCCTGGCGCGTTTGAGGGTTTCAGGGGGCTCACCGCGAGCCTCGTATGCAGCTTCGTCCAGCCTATCCTGATCAAAAATGGCGTTCATCGCAGCTGCCACAGGACCGTCATTTACGCCAAGGCTCCTGCGGCTCATGGTGAACAGCATAGACTGTAGACCTTTGGCTCGGCAACGTAGGACGAATATCAGCTCGTATGCGAGCAAAGGATACTTTCGTGCCTGAACATTTTGGGAGAGCGATTGCCAGGTTGTTGCCAGCTGGATGAGAAACGCAGAAATGTCTCTAGCCGCTTCTGTATTGGGGAAAACCCTTGAGAACTCGGCGATGGTACTGGGGAAGTTGGCAAACCATTGCAGATGTGCATGGGACATATGTTCATTCTTCCTAAGAATGGTTTGCGCTACGTCAAAGGCAGCATCCAGCAGATTTGGCTGCACTAATCCATGGAAGAGCACATGAATCGGCTCTCTATTTAAGGACCAAGCACAAAGTGCCTGGTGAAAAGCAATGTAGAAGAAATCCTCATTCTGCCATGCTTCCGCCAAGATCCTGTATCGTGGTTTTTCAACTGTTTCATTCAGGAGCCCGGCATGGGCAGCTTGTGCCATGCGGTGGTCGATCGAGTTGGACCATTTTAGACAGATATTTCGATCTCTGGAATTTCCCGGACTTGTTGCTTCTTGGACCCGCGGGCGCTTTGCTTGATGATCAATAGCAGTGGGTGGTCTTATATGCTGCCTCGAGTTCGTTTCTAGAGGCACTCCTGGATTTTGAGGGCGTATTTCTATGTGGGAAAGCGGCGAGGCTGTTGCCTGAGGAGCTTGATCAACCAACGTAGGACCAGTCACCGTAGGTTGAACTGTCACTTGAGTGACGTAGTTTTGCTGTGGCATAGAAGTCCTGGGCTGCAGGGAGACGGCGGCCGTAGAGCTTGGGTAGTCGGTATTAGTCGCGACGTGTGTCGAGTCGCTTTGATTCATGTTACTATCAGAGACCGGTCCCCCAGGCCCTGCGCTTCCTACGTGAGCGCTTGGATCGGGATTAGTGCAGTCGGTTTGATTCGAGACATTCGGGCTCGGTGCGTCGGTCAGCGCCGGAGAGGGTAGGACGGTCGAAGCTCTATGAAACCGAGTCAGAAATGTCGAAGAAGGTAAGCAACGTCAACGTTGGTGGCGATAGTGCAAATCCTAGAAGGAGATGCAAGGCTACGAGACGCAGCCGAGGATCTGTTGCTTGGCAAAACAGCATGCCTGAGGGGATGGGAAAGGGGTCTTTAGTTAGGGGAAGATCATATACCTTGCTGGTTCTCCGGCACCTGGTTGTTGTTCGAATGGTTGCTCGGTCGGGTGATTATCGCGATGTATGTCATTGTCGTTCTGGGTTGGGGGAGCAGCGTCAGACACCTTTCTCTTTTTGTTCCGTTGCCGAGAATTACTGGAGGCTACTGGAGCAAGTCTAGTAGGGTTGGTTGTTGCGGATGGGTCCCCTGTCATCCATGAGCGAGCGCGACCACCAAGGAGGAAATTGACAGTTTGGTTGGAGGAAGCGATCTGTTGAGCATCGGGTGAAGGAATAGCCCGTGACTGATTCGACTTTGAGGTATGTTGCATTTCACAGATGTATGGTGTCTTTTTGTATGAAGATCTGGTTCACGATATAGAGTTGCTGCGAAACCTGGGCGCGGAACACTACTTGAAATCATGCTTCAACGTCGCCGCTTTTTGAAGTAGAGTGCCGCAAAGTCAATCATGGTTCAGCGAAGTGAAATTCGCACGATCAAGGCAGCGAAGGTCGTGAATCAACATCGAGAGCGAAGTGGTTGAGGTGAATGAAGTCAAGACAAGGCAAGGCAAACAGCGAAGTTGTCAGCGCAGCTCGACGAGCAAAATCAACCCAATAGCACAGCCTGCGGTGGAAGAAATTTGAGGTCGAAGAAAGGTCGATATCAAGAGCAGCAGACTTATCAGAGGGTTGGGTGTCCGTGGCTGCGTAGGTAGGTAGATGGTTGGATGACTGGATGGATGGGGGATGTGTGAATATTGTTGGTTGGAGGCAAGCGGAGAAACCCTGTGGCATCCTCGCCAACAATTAGGTAGGTAGCCCAATTTCGAAAAGTTGCTAATGGGAAAGGTGCAAGCGCAGGCAGTCGAGCCTTCCATGGCAGAAATACTATCAAACAAAGGAAAATAGGTAAGGTACCTTGGGTGGCGCCAACCGACCTTACGAAGGAAGGCTTCAGCTACCAACAAACAAACAAAGAAATGAGGGGGGAAGAGCAAAGTACCTGCGACAAATACGCAATACCGGGTAGGTACTTTCCTACCTACATCTTGCGGTTCTGGGGAGGTAGCTGCAGTCAGCCGATATTCAAAGTTCTCAAAGTGGCTGATAGGTAGGTACCTACCTATGTTTGGTGGAAGTCTCTATTAATGTTCACAATTGCACCTGCATGTCTCAGGCCTACAATATGAACCATCTGCCCCGCTGTGAACTTATTCCAAAATAGATGTTTATCGACGTCTGTACCCTTGAATGTTTTCTTTCTTGTCGAGATGCTCACCCTCCCAAAAGACCAAATTTGAATTTAGGCTACCGCAATTTTCGCTCAGACAGTTGCCTGGTGTACAATATCATATTATGTGATTCAGCGCAACTACCTCTAGGTATGGACCCTTCTTTTTTGTCTGAGAAAAAAAAGTGTGAGAGCGGGGAGAATGTGATGTGATGTGATCTTGGCATTGACGTTGGCGTTGACTGGGTTCTCGTTTATTTAAACTCTGGTGAACTAACTTAATAATGTCCTATGTACCTAGTAGGATGGATTTGTCCATTATTGTACACCAAAACATTGGATTCGTCGTCGATTATTTGCTTCGAATCGTTGGCTTACATACGCACCGTGTGGAATTCTATTTCTCACCAGACGACGAATTATGTTGCCTTTTGCTTCAACCAGCCAAGAGTCTTGTTGTGTACAAATCATATGAGATTGAAGAATTATACGTTACACGACCTGCACCCTGCCTCATTTCCTCATATGAATGACAAGTAACCCGATGTAGGTTGGCTGGTTGATTACCAAAGTCCCGTGAGTTCAAGAACACTGTAATTTCCGTTTGTTACAAACCTTCTGCTCATATAAAAGCAGGCCCCTACCACGATTCCGGAGAGCCGTGATCATGCTAACGTCAGTATAGAATATCAAGATCTATCAAGCAACCCTGTAAGTTGTCATAGCAAGTACATGCCAACCAACGTTGGCTTATCCTCAAAGGTGTCTGTCTCTCACCCATGCTTATAATTCAGCTTGACATGGGTATCAATGGGGCCTGGGTACCTGATTTGAATACCAATAAACAACAGCCAGTTCATTATCGCGCCAGGATCTTTGATTGCACGATAACTACGGAGTGCTAAGTCACGATGGCATTCCTTCCTATTCTTATGAGCCATATAGCCCTCATCATTTCCATCGTGAATCTAGGGCCACTGCCTAGTGAGCACTTTTTGACACGACACGTAAGTAGTCAGGTCATATATACTGTCAACGGATGGGAACAGTAAGAACGAGTTCCTCCCATACCCCATTCCATATGTCTAAGGTGTTCAACAAGTCTGGTGACTCTGAAATGCCCGTACCCGTGACTGCCGGTCAACGCAATAAGCTCAATATTCAGCCATATCTGTTTGCCTTTTCCGACTTGAGAGCTGTCCCTGACCCTGCATTATCACCGGCTTGCTGCATCGCCAGCATTTGCGACCCGTGTACAACCACTTCAATAATCTTATCTACCTCACCTACTAGTTGGGGCTATCCGTCAAACTGGGTGATCGCTGCTCAGGGAAGAGACCTCTTGCTCAAAAGCCATTAATGCAATTTACAAAGCCAAGACAATGACACCTGCTCCGGCTCATGTCGAGCCCGCTTTCCTGGCTTCCACAATACCCTAAAATAGTATCTGCAAAGGCTCGACTGCATCATCCAATCCCGGAGACCCAAGGACTGGACTGGAGGGGTCGATACATTGTATGGAATAAAGTGTTTACGACCTCCACCAGCAAGTCAAATCCTATCCCATCACCCATTCTGCTTCTGTCGAACCGTTAATTACCGGCATCTTATCACCTACTTGATCGAATATTTTTACAACAAACAACCTTGAGCCTTCGAGCGTTTTGATACGATCGGCCGTGAGTGCTGTGGCCTAGCCATTTATCGAAGCCATATGTTCTGTGACCTGGGCCCCAGAGAGCAAGAATTGGAGTGTCAAAATAAACTGGTCTAAAGGCTTGCGAAAATATACTAGACTTGCCCAAGTCTTTTCATCACTTCCTTTTGGAAAAAAAACCCTCCCCTTGCTGGGTCGCACCAATCGCAGCCTTCCACGCTAAGATACCTAGGTATCTCGCCTTGTCCAGGGACCACGCACTTCAGATTCTTCCCCAACCGCGACAACTGCTCCACCCCAGCAAAGCATTCGTACCTTAGCGCACCACTTCAGCCACGACGGGGCTTGGTGTCTCCTCAAGCTATTATACCCAACTTACGCATCATCCAGCTCTTTCGCTGTGGAGAGTTGAACCGACCGAACCCAGCTCTGGCAATACAGCGACGGAGTATTGGTTCGGTGGATGGCGTACAAGTCAGATATCGTTCTGTTCCCCTCATTCTACAGACAAGCCTCTTTCTTGGCTGGCTATCCGCTGTAACTATCAGGCTCGGTCCCGCGCCACCGTCAGGTTCCGCAGAGTTTCCAACCGCCCTTAAACTGCCACTCCATTCCTCCCTGCACGGCCTCAAACGCCCGACATCAACGCAATCGCCTCAACCATCACCAGCGCATCGCTTCATCTCATCATGGCCTCACGAGGCCCCAATGAAGGGTCGCCCAAGCCAGAAGTTGGCGACACCTTGATTGTGATACGTATGTTGATCCTCTGGCCTCCCGTTCTTTGTCTATAGTATTCTCTGATACTGATACCGTTCCTCAACCCTGCAGATGATTTCCAGGCTCGAAGCTCCGATGAACTCAGTCTTGCGAAGGGAGACAGAGTTGAACTCATAGAACGAGACGACGAGTTTGGTGATGGATGGTTCCTTGGCCGTCATCTGGTCAACAATAATAATGGACTCTTCCCTGAAGGTTGGTGCTTAAAAACGTTGTTCTATACCACACGACGAGAAGATTGATTGACACTTGGCAGTTTACACTAGGCCAGCCCCAAGAAATATTCCCACAAGCACTTTCAGTGCTTCAAAGGCCCAGACTGCTCAGCAAGAACAGGCTCAGGACTCGAGCGCTAATACGGGTACCAAAGAAGAGAACGAGTTACAACAACCACAAAATAGGAACCCTGTGACATTACCTCTCAATAACGTCAAATCCGAACCCTCACTGGTGCCGAGCGAGCCACCTGTGTTGCCCGCCTTGAGCCAACTAACGACTCAGAATCAGGACAGCCCTGTCTTGCATGAAACGCTCACTGTTATTGACGAGCACATTACCGATTTGCGATCACCAGCGAGCAACGGCGGACTCCGAGCGATAGCGAACGATTCTGGAAGCGAATACAGCAGCACCCATCCCGACCAACGAGCATCGTACATACAAGGTGAAGAGACTGACGAAGAAGAGGAGGGTTTTCATACGCGAGACGAAGTCGAATCGTGGTCTCCCGATGATGTTGCCGAATATCTCTTTACGTCGGGAGTCGAAAAGCACCACTGCGAGGTCTTCAGAGACCAAGAGATATCCGGTGAGGTTATCCTCGGTATGGATCAGAGCTCACTTTTCATCAAGGCGTTCGATCTTGGGTCTGTCGGCCGGCGCCTCAAGACTTGGCACAAGATCAAGGCACTTCAGGATGAAGTGAGTAACCAAGGCTTGGAGACACGGCGTACGACGCAAACCTTTGGAAACGATGGTTCAGAAGAAGGCCGCAGATCTCGGAGCCGAGCAAACACCCTAACCAATCGGCCCACTTCTATTCAGACGAGGCGACTCTCCTTATCACAGAATACGCCAAAGGCATCTCCAACATTTGGAGGATCTCATGCGCAAGAGAGCTCTAACCGCGCTAGTCATATCAAGCGGCCATCCGCAGCGTCGATCAGGGAATTGAACCATTCGCGTCGACACTCTTCGTCAACTGACTTTCGCCAAGCTGGCCCTGCGACGGCAAGCCCAGCCGTTCCCGTTCCTAGGATCGCGACATCGGGTACTTTCCCCGGAAGTGAGACTGCCCATAAAAAGCAACCATCATTTGACAGAAATTGGACCCTAGGCAACGCTTATTCGCAACCCCCCCAGCGACCCCTTTCTTCAACTGGCCTTCAGGATTTACTTAGCCCATCGGGAGCAGAAGCACAAGATTCTAGTGTCGACGCTGATCGGGGTTACTTCTCTGGAACAGAGGTCGATGGGAGGAAGAGAAACTTGTTGCGAAAGCGCGACAGCAATGCTGAATCGAGAAAGTCAAGCTATGCCGAAGAGCAAAGGGTTAGAAGCGCCACAGCTATGGCACGACAGTCAAGATTCGGTAGCGTGGGGTCTATTGCGGAAGGGGGTATCTCGTCAGCAGCTCAAAAGTACTACGGTATTCAGTCTGGCGCTCATAGGAGAACTGCGTCAGCCGCTTCGGAATCAACGATGAACATGCCACCACCCAATGACGTTCCTTCACCCACCGTCACCAAACTGGACACTTCAGTCAGTTCCGCTCGCTCAACCGCCTCACCTATGACATCGAGACATCAAGGTTTTAACTCGGACTGGCTGTCGTCAATGGTCAACAAACCCATTGCCCTGGCTGGAGGAAAGGGTATGCGGGCCATATCTGATAACCTTAGCCTTGATCGATCGAAGGCGTCAACTCCAACGGACTCATCGAACAAAGATTTCTTGGTCGACTCGCCTGCGCGAACCGGCTCGACAACTCCATCAGGTGGAGCAAGTTTCGATCTTGAATCGCCCGACACTGCCAAGAGTCCCAGTACTCCCGTAACCCAGGTCAACAAGAAGGCTGGCAAGAAGGGCAAGAAGGAAACGAGCGCATACACCCGCGGGCTGCTCAAAATCTCGCCAAAGGAAGCAAGCAAAGATGCCGATTATAGTGGTTGGATGAGGAAGAAGAGTTCCAACCTCATGACAACCTGGAAGCCCCGTTTCTTTGTTCTCAAGGGCCGGCGGCTGGCATATTATTACTCAGAAGATGACGACCAGGAAAAGGGACTCATCGATATCTCGTTTCATCGAGTTCTACCAGCAGACAATGAAAAACTTACAGGTCTTCATGCTACGATCACAAGCCTTGGAGGTCAGTCAATGCCTGCGTCCCAGAATGGCGATGATAACTTGGAGAAGGGAGATGACTCTATCTTCATCTTCAAGCTGGTTCCTCCCCGAGCTGGTCTCTCCAGGGCTGTGAACTTCACAAAGCCAACCGTTCACTACTTCGCTGTTCCCAATTTAAAGCAAGGTCGTCTATGGATGGCGGCCTTGATGAAGGCGACAATTGATCGAGATGATACGAAACCCATCACTACCACGTACCAGCAAAAGACAATTTCTCTTTCTAAAGCCAAGCAGATGCGTCATCGCCCACCGGCTCTGATGAACCTCGACGAAGGGGCCGAAGAGGACGCTGGCGCGGCCCGGAAGGAAGCCAACGGCCTGGGAATTTCATACGACGAAGCTGACAGCGGTGTTTCTGGCGTCGACAAACTCGCGGGCCAAAAGGCTGAAGAAGCCAAATCAAACCTCGAGTCCGAGAAAGAGCAAGAGAACCCACAGACAGGTTGATCGATGCCATGCACATGACATTACTTACAAATTTCTTTTTAATCGGTGTGAGGCGTATCTGGTCTTTCCCTAACAAAACTTCTCTTGCACATTTTCCTACCCCCCTTCTCATATAGAAGCTTAATCCTTTTCTTTTTACTTGATACCTCGGGCGCAGGGGAAAACTGGAAGTCTCAATAAGATATGGTGATGAAACAAACAGACGTGGATGGAATGCAATGCAATGGAAAGTGAAGGAGAATCTCAGCTCATCCCTTTGGTAGTGGATATGCACGGGCCGAGACTGGCGAACAAGAACGAACAAGAATGTCATGTTACAAGAGATAATGATGATGAGGATGGCTTTTGTTACTGGCATTTCTACAAATATGAAAGTCTTAAGGATGATTTGCTGAGCTGGAGAAAATGAGCGTCCCTCTGGACGGCGTATGTGCTGGTGGCTTGAAATCTTGTTTTTCTCGTGGTCGTAACGTGAACAAAGATCTTTATATTTGAGTGACACGAACCTGTTGCAATCGAGAGCCACCTAGACTGGATGGAGAATTTCTGTTGAGCAGAGAATACGGATTGTGCTGGGGG